>ONZH01019006.1:0-44900 GCA_900303285.1 Rhinella marina | reverse complement strand
TGCCACTCCGCTGACTAACGACCACACTACCGACTTGCTGGCTGCACCTCTGCCTGACACACAAGCTGTCAGTCTCGTCTGCAGATGATGATAATGATGATGAAGCCCTTGCTTCACCCGGCTCCCAAGGCTAAATCATCATCAACTACAGTTTGCACGTCGCTAATGTCCTCCTCAACTGTCTCTGTGTACAAAGCCTGACCGCTCTCAACATCACCTCCCACTACACTCTCCTCATCAGTACTTGACCGCCTACTGGAAGGAGTGGATTTCTGCCCCACCTCTTGGCTTCCAAGTAGCTGCTGACTGTCCTCAAGTAGTTCGTCCTCGCTGTATAATGGCGCAGAGCCCATAGCATATAGTACTTCTCTGGCTGAGGGAACCGAAAAGGACAGATGCAGGTTGAGGACAGGTGAGGGCACTGGAGGTGCTCCAGGCCCATTCCAACTAAGGGTTGTGTCTGACGAACCCACCGACTCTTGGCTGGGGGTTTTAGATTTCATCTGGGAGGAAGTGGATGACCAAGTCAACAATTCAAGTACATCTGTGTTAGTGGTAAACACATGACCACTAGATGACACCGGTAGCTGTGGCCTCGCCGAGTGACCCCTAAAGCCACGTCCCCTTCCTCTGCTGAGACCTGTCCCGAAAAATTTGTGCCACTTCCCCTCCCCTTTGAAGGGCCTGTCACCCCTATGTCTGACATCCTGTTTGATAAAAAAAATTTAAATAAAATGAAGAATACCCCCCAAAATTATTCTATGCTCACTGCCTTGCACAACGGCTTAACTATTTCTTTCAGAAATATCGTCACCTAGACAATGTGTTAACAATGGGTTACTGCACAGCACTATACACTTTGTTTATATAGCGACTGATGCTGCGACTATCGATATAAAAGGAACGAGCCCAGAACCACGTTTTAACTCTGTTTTGGGCAATTCAACTTCGCCGAGGAAGTTTGATTTTTTTTTCCCAAAACACAAACCAAAATATAACCTTTTTTGCTTTTTTTTTCTTTTTTTTACAGCGACTGACGCTGCGACTATCGATTTAGCCCAGAACCACGTCTTAACTCTTTTTTGGGCAATTCAACTTCATTGACTACGTTAGCACAATATCACGCTTTTCTGTTTGGATAGCGAATAACGACGCAAACAGTTAGTTAAAACGAAAAAAAACCCCACAAAAACGGATTCACTGTTTTTTTGGCAAGTCAACTTCACTGACTACGTTAGCACAATATCACGTTTTCCTGTTTGGATGGCGAATAACGCCGCAAATAGTTATTTAAAACGAACAACCCCACAAACACGGAGTCACTGTTTTTTTGGCAATTCAACTACACTATAGTTAGCACTATATGGCGCTTGTCTATTTGTATGGCGAATAACGTCGCAACTTTATTTCTTTCACATTTACAAGCTGCCATTCACGGATTATATATGTTTTTCCCCAAACACAACCCAAAAGATGTTTTTTATTTTATTTTATTTTTTAATGTACCCCAAACAAGGCTCTGACCCTCTTACTGCACTGCAACAAAGGACACTAGTGGTGCTTCTTTGAATAAAGCACCCCAATACAGCCTTTAGAACAGAGTGCCCCAAACCCCAATGCCCAGTCACTGCTGCTCAGTGTACCAGAATAGCAATTTCACTGCCTGATAATCCCCTATGGATTCTGTCTAGAAATCGTCCCTCTCCTATCCCTGCAATTCAGATTATCTATCCCTGATCTCCTCATTTCTTTTCTTTAGCTGTAACGGGGAGCCGGCGGCGCGCTTCCCCTCTGCCGTGCCGCCGGTCTCCCAGGAGTGCGCCGGAGCGAGGACGCAGGATGCGTCCTCGTCTCCATGACGACACTCACAGGAGAGGGTCCGGCACGCGCACTGATACAGCGCGTCCGGCGTCCTCCCCGCCCCCCTAGTAAACGAGCAGGCGGGGACATCTGAGCGCTGGTCTGGGCAACCAGCTCTCAGAACATTTATTATATACCTGGTTTTGGGTCATGTGGCGCTGGCCACGCCACATGACCAAATTTGGTGCATATTTGAGCGCTGGTCACGTTTGGCCAGCTCTCGGTATGCAAATGAGGTCATGTGACGCTGGCCCCGTCACATGACCCAGTGGAGGGCTATTTAAAGCCACTAGTTGTCCTCCCTATTGCCTGTGATTAGTTACCCCTTTGATCAGTGCTCGTGCGACCTTTGTGCTTGGACAGTTATTTGGATTTGGACTTTTGGATTTTGGACTTTGACCTCTCTCTTGTTTCACCCCTGGTATTTACGTGACCTCCTGTGTTTGACCCGGCTTGCTGACTACTCTTCCATTGTGTTTGTCCTGTCTGTGTTGTGTCCGTCCCTGTGTTCCCTTTCCCTCCTGCGCACTTATCCAGTGTAGGGACCGCCTTCGTGGTTGTCCGCGGCTACCTAGGGCCGACTGAGGCAAGCAGGCAGGGAGAGAACGGGGGGGTATTCAGTACAGGGCGCACCTTCCCTTGTCTCCCCCGTGACAGAATCACAGGCCATACTAAATGGAGCCGTTGCGAGTTCTCACGGATCATATAGGTGACATGGCTCAGATGATCCAGGATCTGGCCGAGAGAATCCAACACCAGGAGCAGCTGCAAACTGCACCCGCAGCCGCTCCCTCCATTATTGAACCCCATATAAGGTTGCCCGATCGGTTTGTGGGTAACCGAAAGACTTTCCGTTCTTTCCAGGAAAGTTGCAAATTATATTTTCGTTTACGCCCACACTCCTCGGGTTCTGAGCAGCAGCGGGTAGGAATAATTATTTCCTTGCTGCAAGGGGATCCGCAGGAGTGGGCTTTCTCATTGCCATCTGACTCCCCATGTCTGTTGTCTGTGGAGGCCTTTTTCCAGGCCTTAGGTCTTTTGTATGAAGAGCCAGACTGGGCCACTGTAGCAGAAACTCAGCTCAGGAACATTCAGCAGGGAAACCGCCCAGTAGAGGATTACTGTGCAGAGTTCAGGAAGTGGTGTGTCTCCTCTGGGTGGAATGACCCAGCTTTGAGAAGCCAGTTTAGGGTGGGGCTGTCAGACCAACTCAAGGATCTTCTGGTTTGTTATCCTACTCCTGACTCCCTAGAGACGACCATGACTTTAGTTATTAAGCTGGATCGACGGGTGAGAGAAAGACAGAGGGAACGATCAAGTACTCCTCAAGCTGTCATCCTGCCTGAGTTTCCTCCTCTGAGTCCACCTCCTGCCAAGGTCCCGGAGTCCATGCAGTTAGGAGGTATCCTGAAAAACCAAAGACGTTTAAAGGGAGCCTGCTTCTACTGCGGTGAGGTGAACCACTGGCTCCAGCAGTGTCCAAAACTTCCGCCCTCTAGGAGATCTCCGGTGGGAAGTAAGGTAACCCCAGCAGTGGTAAGGAGAAAGATTTTAGTACCCATCTCCATTGCATATGATCAATTCAGGGGTTCTGGAAAGGCTTTTGCTGACTCTGGTTCTGCTGCTAATTTTATTAATTTTGATTTTGTACAGTCTGTGGGTTTACCGATGGTCCCTTTAAGGGAGGGTATTCAAATTATCGCCCTCGACTCCACTCCCCTAAATAATGGGAGGATCGAGTTCTGTACTCCTAGTGTGACCCTGACGGTTGGGATTTCGCATTCCGAAAAATGTGTTTTTTGGGTTTTAAAAAATTTACCTGCTGACCTAGTTCTTGGTTTACCTTGGTTGCAGGACCACAATCCTGTAATCAATTGGTCAACAGGTGAATTAGTAAAATGGGGGCTGAATTGTGACAAGTGTTGCAAATCTGTATTGCAGTTGGGAGGTACTACTGAGTCTCTTTTCTTACCTGAGTACATCAACGATTTTTCGGACGTTTTCTCCATGTCCGAGACTGAGTTCCTCCCTCCTCACCGGCAATATGATTGTGCCATCGATATTATTGAGGGGTCCAGATATCCCAAGGGCCGTATCTATAATCTCTCTACTCCAGAGTGTCAGTCTATGAGGGATTATCTCAAGGAGAGTCTGGCCAAGGGTCACATCCGGCCTTCTGTTTCTCCCATGGGGGCAGGATTTTTCTTTGTCGGGAAAAAGGATGGAGGATTGAGGCCCTGTATTGATTACAGGGAACTCAATAAAATTACTGTTAAAAACAGGTACCCGTTGCCCCTTATTCCTGATTTGTTGAATCAGGTTCAGGGTGCTTGTTGGTTTACTAAGCTAGATCTGAAGGGGGCGTACAACCTGATCAGAATCCGTGAGGGTGATGAATGGAAAACTGCCTTTAATACCCCGGAGGGTCATTATGAGTACCTAGTAATGCCCTTCGGGTTAAGTAATGCTCCTGCGGTGTTCCAAAATTTTGTCAATGACATTTTTAGACCATTTATTGGAAAATTTGTAATTGTCTATATTGATGACATCTTGATTTTTTCTACAGACTGGGAGAGTCACGTATCCCACACCAGGCAAGTGCTGGAGGTGTTGCGTGAGAACAAGTTGTTTGTCAAAGGGGAGAAGTGTATCTTTGGTGTTCAGGAAGTGACCTTTTTGGGATACATTCTCACCCCTTTTTCCTTCAAAATGGACCCGAGTAAGGTACAGGCCATTGTAGATTGGGTGCGACCTTCCTCTCTGAAGGCGCTCCAGCGATTTCTGGGTTTTACTAATTTCTATCGGAAATTTATCAAAAATTTTTCTGTTATAGCCAAACCCATTACGGATTTGACCCGCAAGGGAGCTGATTTAGTCAACTGGTCCCCTGCAGCTATTGAAGCTTTTGAAAAGCTAAAGCGTTTTTTTGTTGATGCTCCTGTGCTGATCCAGCCTGATCAAAATAAGCCGTTTGTAGTTGAGGTGGATGCATCTGAAGATGGTGTGGGGGCAGTACTGTCCCAGGGGTCTTCCACCTTAACTAATCTCAAGCCATGCGCCTTCTTCTCCCGCAAGTTCTCTCCTGCCGAGAGAAACTATGACATTGGTAATAGGGAGTTACTAGCAATCAAGTGGGCATTTGAGGAATGGCGTCATTTTTTAGAAGGGGCATTACACCACATTACGGTCCTCACGGATCATAAGAATTTGATGTTTCTGGAATCTGCTAAGCGATTGAATCCCAGACAGGCGAGGTGGGCTTTGTTCTTTACTCGTTTTGACTTTTGTGTTACCTTCAGACCCGGAAGCAAGAACATTAAGGCCGATGCCTTCTCCCGAAGTTTACAGGCGTATCAGCCTCCTGACGTCCCTCCTGAGCCCATCCTGCCAGCTGACATCATCGTAGCCGCTACCTCATCTGATCTCGCTTCTGAAATCGTGGCAGGACAACATCTTGCTCCCACTGGTACTCCCAATGACAAGTTATTTGTGCCAGCTCATTTGCGGTTGCGACTGCTGGGTGAGTGCCATAGCTCTGTTTTATGTGGACATCCTGGTATCAATGCCACCAAGGAGTTGGTCTCTAGGCAGTATTGGTGGTCGTCAATCTCCAGAGATGTTCAGGCTTTTGTAACTGCGTGCAATACTTGTGCCAGGTCCAAGAATCCCAAGACTCGGCCTATGGGTGAGTTGCGTCCATTACCCATACCTGGTAGACCTTGGTCACATCTGTCCATGGACTTCATCACGGATTTGCCATGCTCTGAGGGTAAAACCGTGATTCTTGTAGTGGTGGACAGATTCAGCAAGATGTGTCACTTTATTCCTTTGTGTAAATTACCCTCTGCAAAGGTTTTGGCTTCCGTATTTATGGACCACATAGTTAAACTACACGGTGTTCCTGAGAATATTGTTTCTGACAGGGGGGTGCAGTTTGTGTCTAAATTCTGGAGGGCCTTCTGTAAGAAGATTGATATTTCCTTATCCTTTTCGTCAGCCTTTCATCCAGAGACCAATGGTCAGACTGAACGTCTTAATCAGTCCGTTGAGCAATATCTCAGATGTTATGTTGCTGATAACCAGCATGTGTGGGCCAGATTCCTGTCTCTGGCCGAGTTCGCGATTAATAACCGTGTGAATTCGTCTTCTGGGGTATCGCCGTTTTTCTGCAACATGGGGTTTCATCCGCGCTTTGGCTCCTTTTCTCCAGCTATTTCGGCGGTCCCAGAGGCCAATGCTCTCTCTCAGGAACTGTGCACAGTTTGGGCACAGGTTCAGTCGAACCTGGAAAGAGCCCAAAGGATTCAAAAAACTAAGGCCGATAAGAAAAGTTCTAAGGGTGTGAATTTCAAGGTGGGAGACATGGTATGGTTGTCAACTAAAAATCTACGTATGAAAGTACCATCCTATAAGTTTGCGCCTCGCTTCATTGGTCCATACAGGATCACCAAGGTGATCAATCCGGTGTCGTTTGAATTGTGTTTACCTGACTCCCTTCGTGTTCACAATGTTTTTCATATGTCTTTGCTTAAGCGTTATGTTGCTCCCGCTGGTCCAAAGGAACTGCCCCCGCCTCCGGTCGAGGTGGAGGGACAAGTGGAGCACGAGATTCATAGAATCATTGACGTTAGGAAAGTCCGGAATTCCTTCCAGTACCTTGTACACTGGAGGGGATTTGGGCCTGAGGACAGATCTTGGGTACCGCTGAGCAGGATGCATGCAGACGCACTTGTTAGGAGTTTTCATCGACAGCATCCTGAAAAGCCGGTTCCTCCAGCTAAGGGTCCGGTGGCCCCTCGTGAAGGGGGGGGGTACTGTAACGGGGAGCCGGCGGCGCGCTTCCCCTCTGCCGTGCCGCCGGTCTCCCAGGAGTGCGCCGGAGCGAGGACGCAGGATGCGTCCTCGTCTCCATGACGACACTCACAGGAGAGGGTCCGGCACGCGCACTGATACAGCGCGTCCGGCGTCCTCCCCGCCCCTCTAGTAAACGAGCAGGCGGGGACATCTGAGCGCTGGTCTGGGCAACTAGCGCTCAGAACATTTATTATATACCTGGTTTTGGGTCATGTGGCGCTGGCCACGCCACATGACCAAATTTGGTGCATATTTGAGCGCTGGTCACGTTTGGCCAGCTCTCGGTATGCAAATGAGGTCATGTGACGCTGGCCCCGTCACATGACCCAGTGGAGGGCTATTTAAAGCCACTAGTTGTCCTCCCTATTGCCTGTGATTAGTTACCCCTTTGATCAGTGCTCGTGCGACCTTTGTGCTTGGACAGTTATTTGGATTTGGACTTTTGGATTTTGGACTTTGACCTCTCTCTTGTTTCACCCCTGGTATTTACGTGACCTCCTGTGTTTGACCCGGCTTGCTGACTACTCTTCCATTGTGTTTGTCCTGTCTGTGTTGTGTCCGTCCCTGTGTTCCCTTTCCCTCCTGCGCACTTATCCAGTGTAGGGACCGCCTTCGTGGTTGTCCGCGGCTACCTAGGGCCGACTGAGGCAAGCAGGCAGGGAGAGAACGGGGGGGTATTCAGTACAGGGCGCACCTTCCCTTGTCTCCCCCGTGACATTAGCAATGTTCTTCTATCACTTGCCCTATCTCTCCTGATGTCTGTCTCTGGTCTAAAATCAATTGCAAATGGCGGATTCCAGCGCTGCAGAGCTATTTATAGGGCTGTGACATCACAGGACCTGACTGGCTGTTAATTGGCTACATTCCGGCATGTGATCGCATTGTGGGTGTTTACTTCTTTGTCCCAGAAATCCAATCACCCATGTCATGCCATGTGCTTGCGGCCATTTTAGGAAAAAAAAAAAAACTACGAATCGCAATGAAATTTCATGAATTCCACTTTGTCAGCTTCGATTCACTCATCTCTAAATATAAACTCAGCATGGACTAAGTGTAAAAACAACTTGATAAAACTTAGTAGTTGTCTGCTTTGGATGATCCTTTTGTCAGAAGGAACTCTTCACAATAAGCTACTGTAGTTAAAAGTTAATCAGAGGTTCTGCACAAGAACCTGACATCAAGGGTCCTATTTCCTGACAGCGCCCTTACAGGGGCAATGGAACATTACCTACTTTTCCATGAGTGGTTTTCTGGAATGCTTGGTACACTGCAGCCTCCAGAGTGAGATATTCTCTTCCTATCCATCCTCCTGCCTCGCTAACAGACGAGGATCCCGAATGGTGGTTTCCTTTTATAATGGAAGTCGCAATGCAGTGACAGATCTGTCACACCATGGACATCAAGACCACCTCAATGTCTTACAATCAATTCTGTCACGGTGTCTGTAGTTGTATCATAAAAATAGTTCTGCATGCTGTGCTATTTTTTTCCATCAAATGTGACGGAATCTACCACGGAGACCCTTAATGGCTCCTCCAATGCAGATGTGAATTCAGCCACACACATATGTTCCAGTGGTGGAGAAGTACAATAGTCAAACAGAAAAATCTTCTGTCTAATACTGTGTATTTTGTATGAAACCAGGACCTGTTCTGCTCGATTAATACATTCCTTGTTTATTATTTGTCTTATCCTTTTCATACTTCACAAAGTACAGAATTGCTTCGTGTAGGATATTTATCAGTAAAAAATCTGCTGTCATAAAGGTATTGTTATTTAATATCTTCACTGCCTGAAATAATATTACTGCAGGGAGTCAGCTTCTCTGCCTGCCGTGAGCACCATCACTCTGCAATACTGCATCTCTTTCCAGACCAATAAAAACACAGATAATTAGGTGTCATCTCCAGATATAACTAGCTGAGCAACACAGTGCTGAGATGTCTTGCAGCTTTCACACAGCAGTTCTCTCTGCAAGACATTATGTCTGATCTTCCCTATCCAGGTCTACTTCTGAAGACTGGTCAGATTAAGTGCAGCCCTAGTCTTTTTCAGTTGAGGATGTCAGCTAAAAATTCATGTGTCACAGTTCAATCAGATATGTCATAAAAGTGTTAATGTGGAGTCTGAATTTTATTACTCAATGCTCGGTAGGCAGGGGTGTACCTACCATAGCGGCAGACCATGCAACTGCTATGGGGCCCAGGGCAAGAGGGGGCCCAGTCTTAGTTGGGATTATCTCCTCTTCTACTGGAGGTAAAAACTTGGTCAGGATTCTACCCTCTAAAGGAACAATATTTAGCAAATGAGGCAGTGGAAAAATGGGCCAAGGGTGATTGAAAAGGGTTAAGGCAGAAACCCTTCTGTCCTATGTGGGGGACCTGGTTTGATCTTTGCTATGGGGCCCTTACAGTACTTCTCTATGTATGCCACTGTCAGTAGGGTAAGAAAAAAACTCTTCAATTTCACCTACAGTTTGGAAAAGGAGACATTTCACCACCAGGCTACAAATCCAAGTAATATCTTGACCTCCATGTTGATGTCACATGATCATAGTAGCCAATCATGGCATAGCATTTTGTGACTTTGTATTTAAAGTGTCATGCCAAGATGGTCCATTCCCATGTCATGATTGCCTGCCGTGATCATATGCCATGATGTCCCCATTGTAAACAGTAGTATTGAGGGAATTGAAGTTCATGAAGATTGATTTGGTGCACAGCCAAATTTCCTCATGCTTTGTGGTAACAAATCAATTTTCCTTGAAATAGAGGTAACAAGAAAAAAAAATCATACTTACCTTATTCATTTGAGCGCAAAGAGGCCACCATGGCCATCTTGCTTGAAGATCCCATGTTAATTCTCGTGCGCGGTGATGTATGACATCACTACACCGGCCGACGTGATTCACATGCTGGGCTAGATTTTGAGTAGGATCTACAAGCAAGATGGCTGTTGCGTTCTCTTTGCGATCAAATAGATGAGCTTAGAATGATTTTTTTTTTTTTTTCATTTGCAAACAGTAAAATCTTTAATATGGATCCCAGATGCCGCAATCAGCGATGAACGCGGCATCTGAGGGGTTCAATGACAAGGGGCGGCACAATCGCCGTTTCCTGTCCTTGCACCCGCTTTTTACAAAGAAATGTGCTACGTGACAAAGTAAAATTCTGCGAAACAGTTAAATTGAATTTTTGAGAACTCCACTTATCTCTACTAAACAGTCATGTTGGGAAGGCAACAGATCTTCCCCGAAATGTGGATCAACAACCTTCGACACTACAGCAGTTGTGAAACTACAACTCTCCACATGCACACTTGCTCAGCTGTATTTATGACATTCATAGAAGTAGATAGAGCATTTTAGGATTTGTAGTTTCAGACTGTTGAAGTGCCGAAGATTACTGATCCATATTCTAGATCCTGCAGTTTATTTTATATTTTTTATATCACTAAATATTTCTGGGAACCCAAAGAAGACTTTAGCTACAGTATGCACAGTGGATTAACAATTCAGACCAAGTGCTTTCCAGTGTGAACTGTCTAGTGAGGAGGGACGTTTATTTCTTGTATTCTGTCCTATGAGGCAGAATTTTACACTAGGAAGCACCTTTGGAGCTTTGTTCTTCTGCCATTTTAAACAACGGACCATGGGCAATGGAAATTAACTGGTCATGGTGGTAGAACCAGTTTTTTACAAGAATCCAAAGTTACATTGACACCCTTGTAGGTGACAACTCTTGGTCAAAATCATAATCCCAGTTGTTTAGATACTCACTAGATACTATTTTTTTTAATTGTAAGATCCACAAGCCAATGGTCTGGTGATTAAACCATATTCCAATCGATTTGCAATTGTTTTTATAACTCCCATAGAAAAAAAGGTAGAGCACACCGCACATGCACGGCCACCTCTCCTTTCATCTCTATGTGACTGCTGGAAATATAAGTGCCAGTGCTTAGATATTGGAACTCCTAGAGACGGGAGTGCCTACACTGGGTAAAGTGTGCTCTTCTTCTCCTTGTGGGGCCCATTCTGGAGCTGACATTAGTGGCATATACTAGCGATATGCCACCAGTGTCTAAAGTAAGACTAGCATATCACACATCATCTAACCACATCTATCATTTAATCTATCCCCTGCTGGTGTCAGATGCACCACAGTTGTTAAGAGGTGCACGCTTCTTACTATTTATTACTTACTGTGGCACATCTGTGCAGGTTCATGACATGAAACGGGAACCTACACCACCAAGGTGTAGATTTCCTCTATAATCTAAAAGATTATAATAGCTGCCCTTGCACTGCCCTGATCTACCCACCAAAATTTTGTGCAACCATGGGGTGTTCCAAACTTTGTGACTTTTTGACACCAGAAATGAATTATTTTGTCATGTATGCAATGCCATGTATGTTTTTGTATTTGCTGATCTGAGATAAAAAGTCCATATCTCACAGCCACCACTAGATGGGGCTGGTGTCACCCTCTATATAAGGAGAGGAGTGCATCAGCACAGTTCAGTGAGTAAGAGTAGTCTAATCCTGTATACACTAAGTCTTAGCCAATGCAGTCAGAGGGAGAGAGCCCAGTGTTTGAGCAAGCAGAAAAAAGTGAAACTGACACCATTGCCACCCTTGGATCCAGGTACCAGCCAGGGGGAGGCCTGAAGGAGCCGACAAACAACTACAAAAGCAGGCTAGATGTAACAGAGAGTTGTAGTCTACAAGTAGTAGTATACACATTTTGCATGTGTACAAATTAGCTAGAGAAATGCAGCATTAGGAAAAGTGCTCTCCAGAATCGATTGTGCCTGTTATCTCAAATCTCAGCAGTGACAACTGTGAAATCTGTGGAAATTATGCTTGTGAAACACCTGCCAGGTCCATGGATGCTGAACCTGTGATTAATGTACTGGAACTTGAAGGTTCAGTAAAGAATTGTTGGTTGTTGCCTTGGACAAACGACAACAGGGACGTCATGACAATGGGGACCCTGTCTTGCATCATAAAAGGGCACCCCGACCGCCATCAGGCAGGAGAATTCCAGAACCAGAGTGTGCCCCGAAGGGAAGAATCGATGTGCCCTTCCCGTCACTGACAGCCAGCCCAGGTAGCTTCACTGCTACAGGGGAAGGGGTTACAAGAAAGGGAGCCAAGAGGCTTGATCCAATTTTGGCCTGGCTTTGATGGAGGTAGGGGTTACCCAGCAGTAGAACAGTGCATCTAATTAAAACGACCACTGACTGTACAGATCCGCAGTTGTGTATGCAATTGCTTTCTAAGGGGTTCATTTGTGATTGAAGTTAGCCCTACGATACCACTGAGTTGCTTATATATCTTTGAAATCTAGAGGTTTTAATTCTTATAAAGTCTTTACTTTTAGAAAGAAATCTCTGTCACACAAGAAGCAGTCTCAGTCCAATCACTCACAACTTGGCAGATGTTACTTTTTTTTTTTTTTTACTTCATTTCTTAAGGTTTTCGTAACAAAAGAATCCAGTCAATTTCCTCTCCCGTGGAATACTCTGTAAATTGAAATCCATTATTTCATCACAATTATGTGCTGTGCCTGCTTTGCCATGACAATACCATAGAAGGGTTAAATCATGATTTTATTCTTACAACTAGAAGATATGTATAAAAGTGCCATTGCCCCATGAAGCAGCTGAGTGCACCCGCTCTAGAATCCAGCACGCTAAGCAAAAGCGGAAAGAATAAAACATGAAATCAGACAAGCAGGGAACAAAGACAAAGAAAAAAGTAGGACACGCACGGAGCTAAGGAGAAAATCTCAATTAATTTGGATAATACTTTAGTATTAGCAGTTTGTACAGGGAGAAGTGGTTTAGGAATAAATGTTTTAAAGTGAGATCTATTTGAAGCATAAGAGGATTTAAAGTAGTTCTGAAAAGAGCCAAGATGTGCCCTCACTGCGTGAAGCAGGTGTCACTTATGTAACACTCCTAAATTCCATTAACCCCTAATAAAAGGCAAGCTGATTTACAGAAGAACATAACACAATGATTTAGGCAAATGTTACATTGGTCTTATATGGACCCTTCAATTGGACTGTTGAGTTTAATTAGATTTAATATAGATAACAATGCGTGGAGCTATGTTTTTTATGTTGTGAGGAAGCCCCAGTGCTCACATGTGCTATGAGTTGGAACCCCACAATCAGATATTGATAATGTATTCTGAAGACAGGCTATGTCTGTAAAACAGTTGTAGGTCCTGTGATCACAGCAGCATTAGCAATTACCTTCCTTCTCTCTGATAGAGGGGGGAGAAGGGAAGCTATCAGGCTTGTAGACTCAGTGTCTGGTGACCAAGATTTAGGCAAATGTTACATTATTCTTATATTGACCCTTCAATTGGGACTGTCATTTATATTAAATCAAACTAAACTTCATATAATAATTAGGTGAGATTCAGACATGACCATCTGAAAAAATATTCAGAAAAATAAATCCTTTTCCCTACAAAACACAACCATTTATGCTGTAGACTAACAGGAAGCTGCAATCAGTGTCTGCCATGATACAGCTACAATGAAACTGAGTTTGGTCACCAGTCAGAGAGTCTACAAGCCTGATAGCCTCTCATCTCCCCCCTCTAACGCAGAGAAAGAAAGTCAGTGCCGATGCTGCTGTGATCACAGGACCTAAAACTGTTTTCCAGGAGTACAATATTGTACTGTCTTCAGAATACATTATCAATATCTGATTGTGGGGGACCAACTCTTGGCACATGTGAGAACTTGGGCTTCCTCACCACATAAAAAGAATAGCTCCACGCATTGCATAGTGGTTGTGTTTTGGTATGGTACCCCAGGCCAATTCACTTGAATGGGACTGATCTACACATAGGCCATGTCACTTATGAAAGTGATATCACTGGCCTAGACAGAGGTGCTCACTGGAGAACCGTGGCTCCTTCAAACAGCTGAACAGAAGGCAGACTGCTATCAATAAGATATTGATGACCTATCCTTAGGCCACCAATATTGAACTCCCTGAAAACCACTTAATTAGTAAGCAAGACACAGAAACTTTAAACTCCAAGATAGTCAAACTTTTTTTTAAATCTTTATTTATCTCTTCATCTTTTTGGTAGCGAGAAAGTAACTGGCAGCAGTAATTCAAGTGTCATCCTCTTTAACCTGTAGGCGAATAACAATCTAATAGCTAACAAATAACTAAGGTGCGGATCAAAATTCTGATGTTATATGCACATGCTTAAAAAGATACTTTTTCTGTTTGTTACAATTTGATCTCCTTTTGCAAAAGTACCACAGTGGACCGAAAAATTTGAATATCTCTTTATTAGTGATGAGTGAATCGAAGCGGCAATATTCGTGATTTGCACGAATATTGCCCGGCTCGGCTCGGCATCCTGAGGCAGCGCGGACTCGTGATTATTCGTGCGTCACTGGAAGTTTGAAATGCCCGTTTTTTTCAGCCAATCAGCATCAAAGGGAAGCCTGTGGGAACGCCTGCTGTGATGTAACAGCCCCTATACCTCCCAAGCAGTGATTGGCTGGCAGTGACATGTGACCTAAATTTACATAAGGTAGGGACCTGCAGCATCAGCCTCATTGTGCTTTGGGAAGGAGAAGAGACAGACAGTGTTAGCTAGTGTAGTGTTGCACGATATATCGAAAACTCGGTACGGTTTCGGTACCTAGTGCGGTACCGAAGCTCAATACCGAGTTTTCTTGCCGTCCGATACATAGAACATGGCGCGCGCATCACTTTAATGCGGTTGCCATGTTCTAATATCTGCCGCACTGCCAGGGCCGGATTATAATTGGAGCACCTGGAGCTACTGCTCCAGGCCCCCGCTCCAATGATTTCTTGGGGGGCCCCGCGCCCCCCTCAGACCTCAGATCAGCCCACCCAGCCACTTTAAAAAAAGCATACTTACCTGTTCTGGCCGCCGCTGTCCTCAGGTTCCGCGCTCTACTGTGTTCCCTGCCGGCGCGCACTATGACCTGACGCAGCGTCAGGTCATAGTGCGCGCCGGCAGGGAACACAGTGCAGCGGGGAGCCTGAGGACAGCGGCGGCCAGAACAGGTAAGTATGCTTTTTTTAAAGTGGCTGCGTGGGCTGATCTGAGGTCTGAGGGGGGCCACAAGACGCTGGTCTGAGGGGGGCACAAGACGCTGACCTGAGGTCTGATGGGGGCACATGGGGGCACATTGTGTTGATCTGAGGTTTGAGAGGGGCCACAAGACGCTGATCTGAGGTCTGATGGGGGCACAAGACGCTGACCTGAGGTCTGATGGGGGCACAAGACGCTGTCTTGAGGTCTGGTGGGGGCACAAGACGCTGACCTGAGGTCTGATGGAGGCACAAGACGCTGACCTGAGGTCTGATGGGGGCACAAGACGCTGACCTGAGGTCTGATGGGGGCACAAGACGCTGACCTGAGGTCTGATGGGGCACAAGACACTGACCTGAGGTCTGATGGGGGCACATTGTGTTGATCTGAGGTCTGATGGGGGCACAAGACGCTGACCTGAGGTCTGATGGGGGCACATTGTGTTGATCTGAGGTCTGATGGGGGCACAAGACGCTGATCTGAGGTCTGATGGGTGCATAAGACGCTGACCTGAGGTCTGATGGGGCACAAGACGCTGACCTGAGGTCTGATGGGGGCACATTGTGTTGATCTGAGGTCTGATGGGGGCACAAGACGCTGACCTGAGGTCTGATGGGGGCACATTGTGTTGATCTGAGGTCTGATGGGGGCACAAGACGCTGATCTGATGTCTGATGGGGGCACAAGATGCTGATCTGAGGTCTGATGGGGGCACAAGACGCTGACCTGAGGTCTGATGGGGGCACAAGACGCTGACCTGAGGTCTGATGGAGGCACAAGACGCTGACCTTAGCTCTGATGGGGGCACATTGTGTTAATCTGAGGTCTGATGGGGGCACAAGACGCTGATCTGAGGTCTGATGGGGGCACAAGACGCTGACCTGAGGTCTGATGGGGGAACAAGACGCTGATTTGAGGTCTGATGGGGGCACAATGTGTTGATCTGAGGTTTATTATCCCTGTACAGTGACATCACTGTGTGTATTATCCCTGGACTTTGACATCACTGTGTTTATTATCCCTGTACTGTGACATCACTGTGTGTATTATCCCTGGACTTTGACATCACTGTGTTTATTATCCCTGTGCTGTGACATCACTGTGTTTATTATCCCTGTACGGTGACATCACTGTGTTTATTATCTCTGTACTGTAACATCACTGTGTTTATTATCTCTGTACAGTGACATCGCTGTGTGTATTATCCCAGTGCAGGAAGAGGTAAGTGGTCTGTGTTTGTGTGTTTGTTTTCTATTTTTCAGGGTCGTGAATGCAGAGGACTACGTCGGATTCGGTGGACTACGTCGGACCAGCTTTTTTTTTTTAATAAAATGGTCAAACAGGGGTCTGGGGGAGTGTTTATTTCAATAAAATGTTTTATACTTGTGTGTGTGTATTTTTTTTTACAATACTACAGTTTTAGTAATTATGGCTATCTACAGACGGCCCTGACAAAAGGGGGGGACCCCACGCCATTTTTTAAAAAATTATTTAATTATTTTTGTAAAAAAATGGCGTGGGGCCCCCCCTTTTTTTCCTTCGCCAGCCATATACAACCAGCAGCGGCAGCCTGGCACTACCAGGGTGGGAAGGGACAGGGTTATTGGCCCTTCCCAGCCTAATGGTACCAGCCTGCAGCCGCCCCAGAGCCAGACCCTCAATTTAGAAGGTCCAGTCCTGCGGGTACCCGGCTCTTCCCGGCACCCCTGGTGGCGGTGGGTGCCGAGGTAATAGATGTTGGGGTTAGTGCTGGCCTGCCATACCGGCAAGCACTAAGCCCAGTATTAGTAATCAGGGCCGTCTGTAGATAGCCATAATTACTAAAACTGTCTGACGTAGTCCACCGAATCCGACGTAGTCCGCTGCATTCACAACCCTGAAAAATAAAAAACAAACACACAAACACAGACCACTTACCTCTTCCTGCACTGGGATAATACACACAGCGATGTCACTGTACAGGGATAATAAACACAGTGATGTCACAGTACAGGGATAATAAACACTGTGATGTCACAGTACAGGGATAATAAACACAGCGATGTCACTGTACAGGGATAACAAACACAGTGATGTCACAGTACAGAGATAATATACACAGTGATGTCACAGTACAGGAATAATAAACGCAGTGATGTCACTGTACAGAGATAATAAACACAGTGATGTCACAGTACAGGGATAATAAACACTGCGATGTCACAGTCCAGGGATAATAAGCACAGTGATGTCGTGATGTCACAGTCCAGGGATAATAAGCACAGTGATGTCACAGTACACCTGTGCAAACAAGGCCTGGGGGATCAAGATAAGGCTAGGGGCTACACTGCAAAGGGCCAGTGGCGCACAGATAAGGGGTAAGGGGCAGGGTCACAAGCAAGGTCCTGGGGGGTAAGGGGGGTGAGGGGTGCACAGATAAGGGCCAGGGTGGCGCACACAGGGGGCAGCAGAGACAAGAACCAGAGAGGCGCAGACAAAGAGGGAGTGGGGCACAGATCAGGGTCGCAGACCAGGAAGAGGCGTACAAAGACAAGGGCCAGATCCCAGGGGTGCAGACAGGGGCCAGGTAGGCACAGCCAAAGGGGCGCAGATAAGAGCCAGGGGCTGCATTGAAAGGGCCAGGGTGGTGCACAGAGCAGGGTCAAAAGCAAGGTCTGGGGTGGGGAGTGAGGGGCGCACAGATAAGGGCCAGGGTGGCATTAATAGGTTCTTCTTTATTTTGGCGAGGTATCGTATCAGTATCGAGTATCGTGATACTTTTGTACGTATCGGTATCGAACTCAAAATTCTGGTATCGTGACAACCCTAGTAACTTGCTTCACTTTCAATTACCTCACCCCCCGACACCTGTGTCTCACCATTGTCCACCACTGTCAGCACACTGAGACTGCAAAAGGTCTTGCGAATTGGGGCAGAGAATGTTCTGGGGTAGCACATCAGAGAAGGGGTGACTATGGGGTTCCAGGGAGTACGTGACCACATGCAATCTCCATCCAAAAAGTCATACTGAGGCTCACCACCATGCTTTACACTGCAATCTTATTGAAAGACAGACAATCAGGGGTTCACCGCCAGGTTGTCAGGCAGCATTTTTAAGTGGGTCACCATTACCGTGTCCCTGAAAATTGCCTTGGGGTCATCACCAGACTATTGGCCAGATTTAGAAAAAATGGTGCAATTAGGGAGCCTCAGAGGCATCCCTACATGCTGCCCCTGGTGTTTCCTATCCATTTCCAAGGTGTTTCCATCTTTTTCTGAGGTTTTCACATGTTGGGGCAAACTTGACTGTGCAGAACCTTTGGCCCCTGCAAAAATATTCGGGTCTCCCATAGACTTTAATGGGATTCGTGATTCGGCTCGAACCCACGAATCCCACGGAAAATTCAGGCCGAATACCGAATCCCCGAATATTTTAGGATTCGATCAACTCTACTCTTTATATTAAACATCTACACACTGTTAACTTTTAAAAAAGAAGGTTCTTTTTTCCCTTTGAGGTTTAATTATAATTCTAATCATGGGGCTGTTCCATCAGGACTACTGTAGGTATTTAAAAGGAAAAGGACTCCTGTTTTTCTCATCGTGATTAACACATTGTCTACATGTAATGGGGTGGTTGAAAGGAAGTCCAGAGAATGTCAGCTCTCCTATAGCTCCAGTTCTGAAGGACTGTAGAACCTTATGAAGATGTGAATGCAGGATTGTACTTTACATAGATGCAGGCCATGACAATGATATGGTCCATTGTGAGATGAGGCTATAGCATTGTTCCGATGAAGGCAGACCATGCAGCTGCTATGGGGCCCAGAGGGGAAGGGGACCTGGCCATGGACAAAAGGCCCCACCACCAAAGTACACTTAATACAGGGTCATTCCAAGTCCCACTTTCTGGCTCCCTGAGTGCTGTTCTTGGGGCCACACCCAGCAAATCAGTGGCTATCTGCCCCTGCCTTAGTTCTGACAAACGTTTACTCTGTGTTGTCTCTCTACTGGGCACTGGGCTGGCCAATCAGCGTTAGCAGTGATAATAATGCCTGCTGTTGATTGGCTTGCCAAGTATCCAGCAGAGAAGCCTTAGTGAGCTTAGCTGTGTGATGGGAGTCACCTCTGCCAGCAAGCGATGAGTCAACACTGTCTACTGCAGCATCACCAGTCAGTCTGACCTGTGAAAATCTGCTCTGGGCTTTGACTGCTGCAGTGTCAGGAAAACCCTGGTTACCTGCTGTTTAGGTTACCCCGCCCTTGAGTTTTCCCTCAGCCAAGATGGTGGAGCATGTTTCAAACCAGCTGCCACCTCACTTCTTGTTTGTCTTAAATATCCTGCCTGATCAAACACTCATTGCTTGAGTATCGTGTAAAGCTCCTGCTTGCAGTTCTCTCGCTGGAATCGTCTCTATTTCGGATCGTTCCTTCCTCCTGTGCTTCACCCAGCACACTGTCTGCTACCTGCCTATTGTTCTGCAGCTTCTGTGGAACTACTGGTCCCAGCTTGCTCACCTTAGTGCCAGCTTGTCAGCTCACCTGCCGCCTCCAGTGTTCTGCCTAGTCCCTGCTATTGGACTCCAGCTACTAACCGCCAGTATCGTGACATGCAGTCTGAGCCAGCTAGCTTCAAAATTCATGTGGGCTAAACAGAGCAGACATAGTACATGAGGGTGGAGGAAGGGGTGTTAATGAAAACTATTTAATAAGCACACAGCAGCAGACACAGTTCATGGGAGTGGTATGGCAAACTATAAAATATTCAACAGTAGGTACAGTGCATGAAGCAAAGTATAGCACAACATACCGTATAAAAATCAGCAGCAGACATAGTTGATGGGGGTATGAAATAGTATATAATAAGCAGGGAACAGGCAGTTAATGGGGACAGTTATGGCACACTATATAATAGGCAGGCAGCAGCAGGCACAGTACATGGGGACATGGCACACTATATAATACACACCAGAAGGCACAGTTCAAGGGCGGTTATGGCACACTATGTAATAAGCAGCAGGCACAGTTCATGGGTGGTATAGCCCACTATATAATAAGCAGCAGGCACAATTAATAGGTGGTTATGGCACACTATATAATAGGCAGGCAGCAGCAAGCACAGTTCATGGGGGTATGGCATACTATATAATAAGGAGCAGGCACAGTTCTTGGGAAGTATGCCACACTATATAATATGCAGCAGCAGGAGGCACAGTTGATGGAGGTATGGCACACTACTAAATACATAGCAGCAGGCACAGTTCACGGGGTGAAGGATAGCAGAGTATATAAAAATCAGCAGGAGACACAGTTCATGGGGGTATGGAATACTATATATTAATCAGGGAACAGGCACAGTTCATTGGAGTGGTTATGGCATACTATATAATAGGCAGGCAGCAGCAGACACAGTTCATGAGGGTACGGCATAATATATAACACCCAGTAGCAGACACAGATCATGGGGGATTAGGGTAATCTATACAATACACTGCAGACATAGTTCCTATAGGTTATGTTATGGCACACTATATAATAGTAAGGTGGCATGCACAATTCATGGGGATATGGCATATTTTATAATAAGCAGCAGTTGGCACAGTTCATGGTGGGCAATGGCACAATATATAAAAATCAGCAGGCACAGTTCATAGGGAGTATGGCACAGTTTAATACATAGAAGCAGTAGATACAGTTCATGAGGGTGGTATGGCACACTACAAAATATGCAGCAGCATGCACTGTTCATGGGAGGTTGGAATACTGTAAAATAAACAGGGAACAGGCACAGTTCATGGGAGGGGTTATAGCACAATATATAATAGGCAGGCAGCAGCAGACACAGTGTATGGGGGTATGCCACACTATAAAATATGCATCAGCAGGAATGGTTCATGAAGGGATTATGGCACACTAATATGCAGCAGGCACAGTTCATGGAAAGTATGTCACACTATATAATAAGCAGCAGTCATAGTTCATAGTTATGGCTAGAGATGAGCAAATTTTTTAAAAAATTCTATTCGGCTGGTTCGCCGAATTTTCCGAAAAGATCCACTTCGATACGAATAAATTTGTTGCAAATCGCGTTAAAAAATGGCTACTTCCGGGCTGCAGAGAGCCTGGATAGTAGTGTAGAACAGTGGGAGTAGTGTTGAGCGAGCACCTCTGTGCTCGTATGCTCGGTGCTCTGGCCGAGCACTCGAGCATAATGTTAGTCAATTGAACTAAACCAGGCACCCTCTGCTCGGAAGAGGGGAGGGTGTCTGGTTAATAGGAAAGTAGAGTGTCTCTCGTAAAAGTATGCTAATTAACTGAATTTGTACGCATTAGCGCACAATGCGTACACATTAACATCCAAATGCATACGCATTAGCATACAAATTCATACACATTAGCATACAATGCGTAGCATTAGCGTACAAATCAACATTACAGTGAATGCCAGCATTGCGCTTGAGTACACTCAAGCCGAGCGTAGGCACTAATAGGGAGTCTACTGTGGTAGTGAAAGAATACTGTGAGCCAGTGTGACACGCACATAACAGGCTTCGCTCTTAGAATCGCTGCACACTTTTATGTATTTGGGCAGTTAAGGGGCCAAAACTCACCAAACAACTCAAGTCTGAACTCAGCCTTACAGGTCAATGTTAGTGCCAGCTATAAAGAATCGTGCCAAGGCCCAAGATCCTACTAGAGCGCCAAAAGCACACGCCTTTTACACCAATTCACTGATTCCACATACATTTAGACAGAACCTGTTCTAATACATGCTTATACAAGCAAAGCCCCCCCAGACAGGTTGGAGATAGCAGTGGCAGAAGCATCAGCAGACTATAGAGTGGCACGACGACAGTGTGGCCAGGTGGCAGCAGCATGAGTAGGCCACAGAGTGGCAGAATGAAAGACCCCGGAAGTGGCAGCAGCAGTGGAAGTAGTAGTACAATTTGGAGACCACAGAGTGGCACAATTACCTAATTTGGAGTCGACGGCGACAGCAGCATCAGGCCGGAGAGTGGCATGATGACATACCCTGAAGAGCAGACCGTAATAAAAAAATCTCGTCCTTTTGGTTAAGATCAACTGTAGCATATGTTCTTATCAGTATCGGGGCTGGTTATGCCAGCGGACGGGAACGTAAGACAGAGGAGGTGCAGTGAAGGCTCCAGCTTTGCCTCGACTGTGACAAAATGTCAGTATTGACCCAAGACGCCAAGAAAATTTGGAGTTCCATCGTGAGATCGAGCTGGCGGTCTGCAGGGAGCTTAGCTACCACTTGTGGGAGCCCCTGCCTCTCGCCTCCCCCATGCTCATCGCTGAGTGTCCCGGGGGCCAGAATCGTTTACTTTTAAAAATTTGAGTGTTCAAAACAAACAGGGTTTCCTGTGTACTTGAGCTTTGAATAATGGACTAGGACTACAGAACGTACCAAAAATTTACGAGTGACATGCTGCTATGAGCAGAAGGTCCAAAAAATTCTAATCAATTTACTAGGCCAACGAGTGGCACCATAACAGCAGCTGCAAGAGGCAGCAGCAGTCGAACAAATTTCAAGGCCACAGAGTAGCACCGTAACAGCAGCTGCAAGAGGCAGCAGCAGTTAAATACATTTGCTAGGCCACAAAGTGACACCGTAACATCAGCTGCAAGAGGCAGCAGCAGAACAGATTTCAAGGCCACAGAGTGGCACCGTAACAGCAGCTGCAAGAGGCAGAAGCAGTCGAACAAATTTCAAGGCCACAGAGTAGCAAAATAACAGCAGCTGCAAGAGGCAGCAGTCAAACAAATTTCAAGGCCACAGAGTGGCACCGTAACAGAAGCTGCAAGAGGCAGCAGTCGAATACATTTTCTAGGCCACAGAGTGGCACTGTAACAGCAGCTGCAAGAAGCAGCAGTCAAACAAATTTCAAGGCCACAGAGTGGCACCGTAACAGCAGCTGCAAGAGGCAGCAGCAGTCAAATCCATTTACTAGGCCACTGAGTGGCACCGTAACAGCAGGTGCAAGAGGCAGCAGTCGAATACATTTCAAGGCCACAGAGTGGGACAGGCAGCAGGAGTCGTACTAATTTTAATGAGACAGAATGGCACAGTGACATACCCTGGGAGAGGCAGCAGCAGTCATAAAAATTTAAATGCAACATACCGTAGAGTGGCAGAATTACATAATTAAGAGGTAGCGGCAGCTAGGACACAGCATGTGGAGGCGGCCGCAGCAGCATGAGTAGGCCACAGAGTGGCACAATCACATAATTTGGAGGTAGCGGCAGCTAGGAAACAGCGTGTGGAGGCGGCGGCAGCAGCATGAGTAGGCCATAGAGTGGCACAATTACATCATCGCGCCCTTAAGCAGCATTATCCTCAGCATCATCGGTGGAGGAAATAGAGGTGCCACCGACGCAGCAACATCCCACTGTTGCAAGCAACCGAGGCACAAGAGGGAGGGGTAGAAGAGAAGCTACCAGGCAGAGATCACCCTCTCAAAGCCTTGGTCCTGAGAGGGCACCCTCAGGCAGCAGTGGCAGTCAACAGCCAGCAAGACCCCCCGTGGCTGTCAGCAAACCACGGTCCTCAGTCGTCTGGCAGTTCTTCCGCCTGGGGACAGATAAGCATATCGCTTTGTGCCTGCTGTGCAATGAGAGGGTCAGTCGTGGTAGGGGTGATAATCTCGGGACAACATCCATGCGAAAGCATATGGAAAGGCAACACCAACAGGCCTGGAAGAACCGTGACCCCAATACCACCTCCTGTCAGGATGCACCATACACTGCAGATCCCATCATGCAGCATCCTCTCACTGGAACTCAGGGCTCGTCAGCCTCAGTTGCCAGCAGCAGCACAGTGTCACTGCCATGTACACCGCTAATGAGGCAGCAATCCCTGACTGAGTCCATGGGCAGACGTCAGGTGTATTCCAGCAGCCATCCCATGGCCCAGAAACTGACCGGACACCTGGTTAAGCTGCTGGTGCTTCAGTCCCTGCCCTTCAACCTCGTGGACTCCCAGCCTTTCAGGGATTTCATGGCGTGTGCGCACCCCAGATGGCGAGTCCCCAGCCACCACTACATCTCTGGAAAAGCTGTCCCATCACTGCACAGTTATGTGCAGAAAAAGGTGGGCAACTCATTGGGACTCTCGGTGTCCAAGAGTGTGCACCTGAGTGCTGATGTCTGGTCCTCAAATTATGGGCAAGGGCAGTACATGTCTGTTACTGCCCATTGGGTCAACATCCTCCCAGAAGACCATCAGGAAGTTGGCCCATTCTTGCCACTGTCACCTCCACGGTGCTTTAGGGGGCCAGCATCGGGAAGCAGAAGTTCTGCCTCCACCACCTTGCAAACATCCGCCGCTTCTACTGCAGTCCTACCTGCCCCGGTGTCTTACCACCGATATCAGTCCCGGCGCTCTCAGGCTGCCCTCCATTTGGTGAGCCTGGGTGAACGGAGACACAGTGGGCAGGAGCTCCTCCGGACCATCAGGGAGGAGGTAGATCAATGGCTGACCCCACGTCAACTAATGGTGGGAAGTGTGGTAGCAGACAATGGGAGGAACATTGTCTCTGCAGTGCAGCAGGGAGGGCTGAGTCATACACCTTGTATGGCACATGTGATAAACCTCATAGTGCACAGGTTTCTTCGATCATTTCCTGCACTACAAGACCTTATGAGGAT
The DNA here is from genome assembly GCA_900303285.1 of Rhinella marina. Lineage (NCBI taxonomy): Eukaryota > Metazoa > Chordata > Amphibia > Anura > Bufonidae > Rhinella > Rhinella marina. Next base: position 20,434 of record ONZH01019006.1, on the reverse strand, counting down.
GTCACGCAGAGTGTGCAAACACTTCAGCCACTCCTACACTGCAAGGAACACCCTGCTCAGGATCCAAAGACAGCGCAGTCTGCCCCAACATTGGCTAATCTGCGACGTGCCAACACGCTGGAATTCTGCCCTCCATATGCTGGACCGCCTGTACGAGCAAAGGTCAGCCGTTACAGACTACCTCATGGGGCAATCAGGCAGCTTCACGCCACACTGCGACTTCCAAGTCTCACACTGGCAGATGATGCGTGAAGTCTGCCAATTGTTGATCCCTTTTGAGGACGCGACTTTGTTTGTGAGCAGGAATGACTATGGGATCAATGACATCATCCCACTCGTCCATGTTCTGGAAAGTGCGCTGAAAAGCATCATCAGTGAGGATTCCCAGGCCACCACTCCAAGGCTGAACATCGCCTTGAGCCCAGAGATGGATGAAGTGCAGATGGAGGGTGAGGAGGAGGAAGATGTCCATGCCCAGCCATTCCACACACCGCCACCTGGCTTCTCTGCCTCTCAATCACAGGAGGAGATGGAGGATGAGGTGGTAGAGGAAGCGGAGGAAGACCCCAGCAGACCCTGGAACTATACCGAGGACAGTGTAGAGGAGAGGCGCTCATTGTCCTTGGTGCAGATGGGAAGGTGCCTGCGGGAGTGTCTGAGGAGTGACAGCCGGATTGTGGACATCCGACAGAGGGACCAATACTGGCTGGCCTCCCTGGTGGACCCTCGCTTCCGCCGCAAAATGACAGAATTTTTTCCGCCATCAGAGAGGGAGGCAAAACTGGGGTACTAACGGGACCTTACTCACCCGATAGCTGGTCTCTACTTACCATCGAGACCAGCCAGGTTCCCAGACAACATCCGCTCGGGGGGAACCAGCGAGCTCCACTACCACCACCACTAGTGGAAGTATGAGAAGTTGCTACAGCCTCCAATCGCTGATGAGCGATTTCATGCAGCCAGCTGCTGAAGAGGGGACACAACACCGGACTCATGGCGTGGACCAGCATGAGCTCACCCACCAGGTCACTGCCTACCTGGATTGTACCCTGCCCCAAAGTGTCAACGACCCTGTGCAGTACTGGGCAGAGAAACTGGACATTTGGCCTCAACTGGCAGAGTTTTCTTTGGCTCTGCTGTCCTGCCCAGCCAGTAGTGTCGCGTCAGAGAGGGTGTTCAGTGTGGCGGGTAACATCGTAACACCGCAAAGAATGAGGCTCTCTTGCCACAGTGTTGAGATGCTGACTTTTGTAAAGATGAATCGTGCCTGGATTACATCGGATTATACCACCCCCCGGCCTGATGTGAATCATCAGTCACCCGTCTTGCATGGCAATCCGTGTGTCCAAGAAAATGAGCTTAAGATTCCAAATATGTGCCCAACGTAAAAATCCGTAATTTAACTTATTAAGTAATGTTCACCCCTTAGACCCCAATTTTAAAAAAAAATCACCCTAAAAATTCCCTACTTCATTCTGATACATTTAAATAAACATAACCCCATCTCCAAATTTAATGCCCATGGTGTGTTGGCCATTTAACATCTCCACACCAGCTTAATGCCTCACACCGGTGCACCGTCCAACCCATACCCCAAGAACAGTACCATCCCTAAAATAATCCCCACGACTATGCTTCACAAAGTGGGGATTTCACCTTTTGTGAACTATAGCCGTGGGGTTCTATCCCTGGCACCCGTGTCAAGGAACACTACTCACCGTTTTGTGAGCGGGTACTAACTGTTCTTGAGGTATTTTGTTGATATCATGAGAGTAGTAAAATCTCGCACCGCAAATCCCGATGGGGTTCTTCTCTGTGCGAATGATTTCACGCCTCTCATGCAGTCACGCGTGGAATAAGGCTGTCTATGGGGTATATATCACGGAGGCTGCTGTCCTTCAGCTGTGATATAAAACACCTCCACAGTTAGTTACAGCAACAAACAGTTGCTGAAAGGCAAGTTAACTTGCCTTATTTACGGGTGCCTTTACAATGGGATGCTTTTTTGGGGTTCTCTGCTGCCTAAAATCCACAGCGCATCGTTGGCTGATTTTATGCCACCTTCAGTACTATGGGGCTGGACGCAAATACCCAGTTCAGCGCAGAACTGCGTATGTCCGGACGGCACCATAGTACTTAACGCCGTTTGGTGAACGGTATAAAAATGCCCTGTGGATTTTACATAGCAGACCTGCAGCCACATGTGAAGGTACCCATAGGGTGTGGTTTTTTGGGAGTGACCAAAGAGAGGGCGGGAAGGTCACTCCCATACCCCATCAGGGGTTTTTCCCCTACCCACTTTAAAAGATAAGTCCAGGCAATTAATTAATTTCTGTGCCCTTACTTGACCCAGAAACTTAGGCCCCATTCACACGACCATAAGTGAATGGGGCCGTATCTATCTGGAAAATTGACGATAGATACAGCCCCATTCACTTCTATGGGGCCGGGAGCGGCGGCAGGGAGCTAGCTCCATGCCGTGGCTCCTATTAAGAAAGTGCTATAGTTGTCTGTTCGCATGGACAACTATAGGCATTTTCAATGGGGCCGCCCGGACCACATGCCGGGCGGCCCCATTATAAATGCCTATGGTTGTCCATGCGCATGGACAACTATAGCACTTTCTTCATAGGAGCAGCGGCATGGAGCTAGCTTCCTGCCGCCGCTCCCGGCCCCATAGAAGTGAATGGGGCTGTATCTATCCGCAATTTTGCAGATAGATACGGCCCCATTCACTTACGGTCGTGTGAATGGGGCCTTATAAATTGCCCGGACTTATCCTTTAAGCCAGCTGGTGACAGCACTTAAAAAAAACAAAAGCATACATCTATTGGGTTGGGCGCTGCACTCGGTTAGGACATCAAACTGGTGTATCAAAGATATATATATATGTCTTGACAACAGCCATAGGCCCAGATTCAACAGGTTTTACACCAGAGTAGTTGCGTCAATTAGTAAAGCGAGTGCCAGTGAGGTGTCCATTTCATGAAAATTTGACACGTATTTTTGGATAATGGAACTGGCATAAAGCCTTCTTGAATCTGTGCCTTTTTAAATGTCCTTTCTTCACCTCATGGATTCTGTGGGTGAGGTTGTCTGTCTATTTCACTGTATCCGTATCCTACTAGACTAGCTGTAATGTTAGAGGGTTTTTTTTTAACGTTGACTGTCCTGTGCTGGGCTACAAAAGATAAAGCATAAATTTAGATTCTATTTTGAAGACAGAAGTTCCACCAATTACACTTTTGAATTTAGCGGACGCCTAGGTTCCTAAGTGAAGGCGTCTATGACTGACGAGCGGTGGTGCATTAAAGGGTTAATAAACTCAGCCTGCAGCAAGGGGAAAAAATGGTTCTGCCCGCGGGGGTGCTTCTCTTGTGGACACTGTTTCTAATTACCAGCGAGAGGGTGTTTCTTTTAACCAACACCCCTGCGTCCTGGTTGGCTGAAGTGGTGGTAGCGGCTAAGGGGTTAAAAGGATGGCCCTGATAGGGGGACGGCCTCTTTCTCCAGCATCTTGACTGAAAGCTTCCCACCCTCTCTTCCCCATTATTTCATCGTTTTCTTTACTTTTTCTGAATCATTTCTGGTTTGTTTCAGTGTTTTACATTACAAGGCACATGAGAGGTCGGTTGACGATTTCAGACGGAGAAGAAGGCAGACTTGCCCACAGAACGCTGTGGGGCATAGCACTTCAATACTCCGGGTTATGGTGTTTATGGTCAACAAGTTGAAGTTTTGGAATAAGATAAGAAAATAAAGCTGTGACCGACCCTTACCCGACTTAAGGTGTTGTGTGTTTTATTGGCCGGCTGCGAGGGTGGTTTGGTGGGGGGGTTTATAGAGTTCAGTCTCGGCAGTTGCAGTTCCCGGGGTGCCGTGGTTGCTACGGGGGCGACCCTTTCCCCCTCCAGGGCCCTCTAAGGTGATTTTCCTTTATGTCCCAGAGGTAGGAGTGCCAAGGGGTATTTAGGCCACTTAAGTCTTTGGTGGGATTGTCACGGTGTTCCTACCTCGTGAGATGAACAGGCCCCAGGCGGTGGCTCCGGCTGCAGAAAATTACTAGTAGTAATAATTGAGGGTCGTCAGATGGGAATGATGCGCAGACTTTTGGGAATGGTCCAACGTAGTTTTATTGACTTAACTTTGAATGCAAATAACTCAGTTCATCCTTCAGCTTGGTGTCCAGCAAGTGCAGCTTATTGCTTATTCTTGGCAGATGCTTGGAAATTCAAGTTTCAGGCTTCCTGTTCTAAGCTGAGGTTACCTCTTAAGTCTGGCTTCCCTTGAGAGTATTGGTCTGCCTTATTGCTGACTATATTACTCTGTCTTTAGGGTACAGCAGAGCTGAAGGTGCTCTGCTGTCCTGCACATGTCCTCCCCAATCAGGGTACAGGGGACAACTCCCTGACTAAACTGTCATTTCCTCCTCACTGCAGGAAGTTGGAAGAACTTAACTTCTCTCCAGCAGAGGGGGTCAGAATGGACTAAGGACCGTACCATTCTGGTAAAACTACATCCGAATCTGCCATAGTATTTACTGACACCTGCTGGTCCACCAGATACATATAAATGACATTACATACACATATAGACTATTGCGCTACTATGCTGGTACGTTCCTGCCTTGTTAGTAGGGTGTCCGATCTCTGTTATCCCCTCTCAGCAGACGAACAACCTATGTAAACTGCACTAAGCAACCATTTCTGACTCTGAATATTCTGGCCACGAATACCAAAGAAAGCATGGGGGTGTCTTCACTCTGTAATCCCACCATTGTGAAATGATAAGCCCGCAAACGGAAGGGTGGCTTCATTCTGTAATCCCTTCCAAGCACCAAAGGCTGATAATGCTTTACGCTTTGTCACCTTGATGTCTATCAGTAGCTTCAAGTTATTTTTTTCCTGGAGGCGGTGCTCAAGGCCTCAGGACATAGTGAACTAGGAGGAGGAATCTATCTGTCCTACCAGAGTTCCAGTGAGAGACTATTCTCTCCTGACACATCTATAGCAGTGAGGATAACCCTGAAGGAATAAGAGAAAACTGCTTGTGGCTCTGACACCTGGCTACCATGAACCATTAGTGTGAAACGCCCTCAGAGGCAGCATATATATCTGAGGTAGAGACAAGTAAGGTGCTAACTATCTGGCTAAGTGCATGACCATACATTAAAGTGCATTGGAGGACACATTGTGGCACCTGCAAAGAAACACACACAATGGGCAATATTCTTGATCGTTGCTGAAAGTTAAAATATTAGTGCAAACATTTAAGTGCAAATATATTAAAGGCATAATATAGGATATCTGTGGTTACATTCAAGTCCATCTTTTCTTCTTCTTTGGCTTGAGACTGGAACAAAGTCCCAAATTCAATTGAAATTTGTAATCCACATGGGTAATAAAATAGGTTATAAATAGCTGAAAAGGTTTCTTGACAAACCCTTTTAAAAGTGATTTTCCAACAACCTGAAAAGGGGGTAAAAAGGATGTGGTGCGCAAACATGGCACAACTTGGATTATTGCAGATGGGGGGAGTCCAGCCACACGTGTCCATCATGGTGGAGACTTAAAACACGGGCAACAGAACAAATTAAAACATAGCCAACAGGTTCTCACCAGTCAGGGCTCAGTCCACGGGGTGGCTCCCATTAGTCCTGTAGTTCTTTGCCAGTACTTGAGTGCGGGCTACCCTTAGTGGAAAGCCAGCACATCCTCCTCGTCGCTGCTGGAGCTGAACGACATAAGAGAGCGCTCCTGCCTCTGATAGGCCTCACGGTAGGCAGCGGCCATTCCACAGCGTCCTCTTAAAGATAGATGTGGCACTGGTCGGGGCAGGGTCCCATTGGTCAAACTGGTGACTGTGGTAGCCATTTTGGAACGGACCCTGTAAGGCCCGGATGCTCCTGCCGGGCCCACTGGTGACCGAACCTCGGGTTGTAGAGGCTTGGCCAGAGACCTACCCCGGGCATCAGATTGGGCTGCTGGTGCCTCCTGCATCAGGTGGTAGGTGGCCAGGGGGTTGAAAATAAATTTGCTGCCTGTAATCTGACCCACCTGGAACGCTGGCGGTGGAGGAAGCTCGGGAATGATTTGCTCCGGCTCGCCGACAAGAGGTCTTGCTCCTGGCTGACTGTCTCCCGCTTCTTCCTCTCGTGGACAGTGAGTAAGGTTGGCGGTCGCGGAGTGATCTTCCCATTCCTCTTGAGGTGCCTCCGGCCTCGGTGGTCTGGTGATGACCTTCACCCCGGTGGCAAAGGGGCCTTGTAGGCTCTTCATAGGCATGAATTCCCGTCTGTGATGAACCCCACGCCGCGGTCCACGCTAAACCAAAGCACAGTCCCGGTTCGCCTTTAGAGAGTCGGGTCACCACGTCGGGGATGTTCCAGCACCTCGACCACCCACTCTTCTACAACCCTTTTATAGTCCCACAGGGTAGTAACATTTTTAGTTACCGCAGCAGGAACTATGGGGTTCTGTCGGAGGTCGTTATGTCGGGGCTTAGGCGAGGTGGGGACTCCGGCCACTCGGTTGTGGACTTCCTCCGCAGGCCCGGCCATCTCGACTCGGACTTTGGCCCGGACGTATGGTGGCTTCCTGAGTGCACCGCTGGTTGCGTCCATCTTCGGGACCACGTGTGCGGCCTCGCTTGCAGGATCTCCAGCTGCTATCACCGGTAGATGAGGCACTTCGGGGTTCGGCACCAGCTGTGCCTTGCGGATAAGTTGGTCCAGGCGAACCTCCGCTGGTCTAGGTGTAGGCTCATATGGGTCGGTGCCCCAGACCATATCCCCCCAACTAGGGCCACGCTGACGGGACGCCATGTTGTTGTCTCTCTCTTTCTTCGCATACACCGGAGATGAAGGAGGAGCTAATGGGGTGGAGTCTTCCCTCTCAATGCTCCCCCCAGCAAGTTCCTGGCGGGCTGGATTAGATTTTCCCGCGCTACAGGGGGCCGTGCCATGGTTTTCATGCTCTTGAGGGGACGGTTTATTTGCTTCAGCATGAAGAAGCTGTGCCACTAGTGAGAAAATGGCGTTGTTAACTCTTCTGGTGCCGGAGCGCAGCGTTTTGCGCCGTCTGCACCGCAGCAACTGTGTCAAAGTCATTTTTCAGTAGACATCTGTCAGGTTTTCTGACTAATTCTTTGGCCTTGTAGATAAAAGGCTATTAGTTTAAAGTCTGTTTTAGGGATGGTTGAGCTGTGGCCTTAACGGTATAGGCACTTCAGACTCATCCTGTTCGTGACGCTAATGCGTACATATTCAGTTAAGTGGCGTACCTTTGACAACGCTACACTGTATGTTCGTTACTTGAGTAGGAATGTTCGCAGACGCAGTGTATGCGTACACTAATGCGTACATATTCAGTTAAGTAGCGTACCTTTGACAACGCTACACTGTATGTTCGTTACTTGAGTAGGAATGTTTGCAGACGCAGTGTATGCGTACGCTAATGCGTACATATTCAGTTAAGTAGCGTACAATTGACAACGCTACACTATATGTTCGTTACTTGAGTAGGAATGTTCGCAGAGGCAGTGTATGCGTACGCTAATGCGTACATATTCAGTTAAGTAGCGCACCTTTGACAACGTTACACTGTATGTTCGTTATTTGTGCGGGAATGTTCACATTAGCGTACGCATTAGTGTAAATTCTCTAATATGCGTATATTTTGCGTCGCCATTGTTGAAGTCACTTGGATTTTTTCCATTTTTTCATTGTAATAGCAACTCCAAGTAAACAAAACTATACCCTATCTGACTCCCATTATTGTAGAAGCAATTATTCAGCCGTTATAGCAAGGTTCGTTTTAGGTTCGGTTCGTACGAATCCGAAATTCAAGAAAGTTCGCCGAAGCGAAGCGAACCGAACTTTTCAAAAGTTCGCTCATCCCTACACAAAACTACACTGAAGAATTTAGCACTATATGGGGCTTGTCTATTTGTATGGCGAATAACGCCACAACTATTTCTTTCACATTTACAAGCTGCCAATCACGGATTATATATGTTTTTCCCCAAACTCAAAAGATTTTTTTTTAAATGTTTTTTTTTATTATTATTATTTTATTTTATTTTTTTTATGTACTCCAAACAAGGTTCTGACCCTCTTACTGCACTGCAACAAGGGACACTAGTGGTGCTTCTTTGAATAAAGCACCCCAAAACAGACTTTAGAACAGAGTGCAGTGCTGTATAACAGGCTAACCCCTATCAGTGTACCAGAATAGCGATTTCACTGCCTGATTTTCTGTCTAGAAATCGTCCCTCTCCTATCCCTGCAATTCAGATTATCTATCCCTGATCTCCTCATTTCTTTTCTTTAGTTTTTCTTTCACTTGCCCTATCTCTCCTGACATCTGTCTCTGGTCTAAAATCAATAGCAACTGGCGGATTCCAGTGCTGCAGAGCTATTTATAGGGCTGTGACATCACAGGACCTGGCTGGCTGCTAATTGGCTAAATGTCTGCATGTGATCGCATTGTGGGTGTTTACTTCTTTGTCCCAGAAATCCTTCCCCCATGTCATGCCATGTGCTTGCGGCCATTTTAAGAAAAAAAAAAAAAAAAAGATTTGTTACTACGAATCGCCATGAAATTCGCTTTCGTTGCGAAGCGAATTTTCCATGAAATTCGTAACGAATTGCACTTCATCAGCTTCGATTCGCTCATCTCTAGTTATGGCACACTATATAATAGAAAGGCAGCAGACACAGTTTATGGAGTTATGGCACATTGTATAATAAGAAGCAGCATGCACTGTTTGGTATGGTACTATATATATATATATATATATATATATATAGTAAGTATGGTACAATATATAATAAGTAGCAGCAGGCACTTATTGGAGGATATGGTACACTATATAATACACAACATGCACGGTTTATGGGGCAAAGCATGGCACACTGTACCAAAGGCAGCAGGCACAACTCATCAGTTAAGTCTAGGTGCACAACTGCAGACAGATATTTTTACTGTTTTATTGAATGTGTAGAACACCAGAATCATCAGATCTGACATATGCTAAAAAACAAAAAGGAGCATGGTAAGGGCGGAGCACAGCATATAATGGAAATGGGCTATGGGGTAGTGTGAGAGGCCTGAAACAGGCCATGGGGACCTAATTCAGATTCTTGTTATGGGGCCCAATGATTTCTATGTATGCCCCTGAGAGGAGGCCTAACAAATTTCTATAATCAATTCAGGTTTCATTCGACCCAATTGACCGTCCAAATTGATTTGACCCAAATTGAAAGTGTTTTGATTGCTTTGAGCTCTCTCTCCAAAACTTCTCTTGAATTCAGGTTGATTTCGTATTCTATATGTATATTAGAAAGTAAGTAGTAGGGAGCATGACTATAGCATTAGACTACACAGAGTTTGTTTGGAGTCAAATTTTATAGGCATAAGAGATGTACCTGTATGTATAAATTGGTAGGATATTTTTAATTATGAATATTTGAAAAGTTTCTTAATTTTTCATTTTAGATATGTCAGAAAAATATTAACTGAGATGGAAATACTTAAAATCGCTATAAGCAAGGTATAGAAACCTGAACTCTAGATCCATATCTTACCCTTCTATATTTATCTTGATTCAATTTTATTTACATTTTTATACAGCTAGCAAAAAACAAACTTTTTTTTTTTTTTTTTTTTTACAAGTACAAAGTTTTTATATTTTTAACATAGTATGACTGGAATTATCCTATTAACACTACTACAACTACTGATTAGTAAAAACTGTATACAGACTAAACAAGATTTAAAAGATATTTCATTACATAAATGAAATGCCATTGAGTAGAAAGCAGTACATGACCTTGTAAAATAATATTTGAAATTCATGAAAAAAATGTACATGAAGTGAATGCTCATGTAATAACAAAAGACTTTTATATTGGAAAGGATTGATTTTTTTTTGCTATTTAACCTTGATCATTTTCCATATAATTCCTTCACAGGTTCTATAAACACTTGTATTTTTCTGACCACCTCTCCCTTCCCAAATAAATCAATGTTGTGTTGACATAAAACTATAGGTCAAGAGAATAGTCTGTCTCAGCTATCCCTTTCCATCAAATGAGATGTATCTGGAAGGCATAAGACCGCTGCTCCCCATTTGCCATCTAGGTGGCAGCAGCCATAATCCTGTGGATCTCATAGCACAAAGATATTGGATCTTGTCGGCGATTATTGACTTGATGAAGAAAAATGTATATTTCCCACAGGGAACAATACATTTTAAAATTTTTTTAGGTCATACATGGATTTCTTCATAAGGTCTATCATATGATTGAGTAAGATAACTGTTTGGGGTACAACATACTAAAGATGAAGTGCTAAATAATGGCAGCCACAGTTAGTAAAATGGTTAATCGTACTAGTATGCTGGTAAAGTTAAATACACATATTTTTCAGAAGTAGGCATTTTCTTATCAATGGTTGCATTAAATGGTTTATCATGAGACTGTGAATATGGGGTGGGCAGGTCTTATATTCTATCTGAGTCACTCCAATATATCTATACTCTCTCTATCTCTGATTCAGCCAAGGGTGCTTTTTTTCCCTATCAGTAATTCTACATGCCCTCTACGTGTTATTCTACGTGCCCTCTATATATGTGTGTTACCGTTTACTGTCTAGTATTTTCAGCACTCTCTTGTATTGGCTGCTAAACTTTCCAGAATATAACTTTTTTCCTCAGAGGCAGGTGATAAGGCTCTGTCTCCTCCAGTACCCTCAGGCTGGCTGATCCCTTCAGTGCTGCTTAATATCAGTCTCATTCACAGCTCTACCTTCCTCTGCTTACTAAAGTGAGCAGCAGCACCTGTAGAAGGGATAGGTGGAGCAGTCCCACCTAACAAATGTTACTACAAATAAAAAGATAACCACATGTACAGCCTTCAGGAAGGAAATTTGCAATGCCAAGGCACACAGACAAAAACAACATTTTAACCCCCTAAGCACTGACCATTGACTCATTGCATATCAGATATCTTCTTCTAATCCCAAAACACAAAGCAGAAGCTGAAATTCTGACCTGGTTATGTAAAGCTGAGACAGATGCACACCAAATACATAGGAGTCCTAACAGCAATCCACAAGACAAATTACCACTAAATCTTTACAGTGGATTTGCTTTTTGCTGTGGAAATTATTACAGTTTTCTTTTAGGAGTTGAAAAAAGGACTTTTGTGTTTTAAAATTCAACACTTGTGGATGTAGCTGCAGTTCTGTGGGTAATCCGCAAGACCGAACTGTCTACAGATTTTATTTTAGATTATTTTTCTTCCCCATTGAAGTCAATGGAGAAAATCTCCAACAAATCCTTCAACAATCTGCAACAGAATTTACAGGCTGTAGGTTTGATAATCTGCGAGGGTATATTCCTCATGCTTGTGGACACGATTTTGCAAACTCTCACCCACTTGCCTTGTACTGTAATCTGCTGCAAATTTTGAAGTAACTGTGACTGTCCTTTGTTGTGTTGGGACATCTGTGGACAATATAGCAAGCATCAAACTTTAACTTTTATTTCATTTTTTTCATATATTAATAGTGCAAATAAAAGAAACTTTGTAATATATATCATCACAAAAAGATACTGTCTTCTCCTCTTATCAGACTTCTCTTGTGCTCATCCTCCTCTACACAAATTCTTAATTTCCTGTTCAGTTTTAGTGAAAAGTCTATGGAAAAGGAAGAGGGAGGAGTAAGAGAATGCAAGGGCATCTGCAGACAAGCAAAGGCAGAGAGACAGAGAGAGAGACTGCTCCTGCTGGTTTGCAAGTATTTTACTGTTTCACTCCATTGCTGGATTCACATCTAAGCTTCTCAGTGCTGTACAATGTCCTTTATTACTTCCGCTGCTTCAGAGGACAAGCAGAGTTAAGGAGCAGGATCTCCTGTTTTTCCTTGTGTAGTCTATGGTCAGACATTACACCAGCCAGTCTCTACCCACCTGCTTTGAAACAATTAGAATTACAGATTGCAGAGGGAAAAAGCTGCGTTTTCCTGTCTCTGATGTAAGCACACACACGGTGGCTGAAAATAAATTTCAAAAGCATCAGCTTTCATTGGTCAGTGAAAAATGGACCAAACATGGATGCCATCTGTGTTGTATCTTTGATATTCCTGGACCAATAGACTTCAATGGGCATGTTTGGTCTGCATCACCGACCACAGTAGTTCTCTGTAATTATATCACTGACCCTGGGTCAGTAAAAAAAAACTGATATGTGACCGAACATATTAAAATTAATGGGTACATGTGCTGTCTGTAGAAAATGTGTAGAAAACGGTAATGTGAATGAGGCCTAAGAGACAAGTCGGCCATGTTATTCATTGAAGCGGTAGCCAGGAATGTGCATTGTACAAAACAGCAATAGACACGTTTGTGAGGTATCTTATTTTACAAGATTATGATAGTGATCAATTCATGTTTCTTATGCAGAACTATAGTAAAAAAATGCCACTGATTATAGTAAAAATATATACAAATCATAGAATCTGTATTATCATGAAACTTTTTGCTTGTTTCTGAAAGTTGGCAATTTCTCCTATTTTAGCTCTAACCTTTCTTTTGGGCCAGGTTATAATACCAGTGAGGACATCCATCATATTGCTTAGTCAGTAGTTTATGGCTAACTCTAAATCTAATATACGAATGTGAGGGACAAAATGATTGAGCCAATAAAATTCTAGGTACTGCACCGTGTTCACTGCCAGCGCTACACAAAAAGAAAATGATAAAATAATGCTGCCCCCATCCCCCTTATCTACTTCACAGCTGACATAGCGAAATAATGATCCTTCATGTACTCAATATCATTCAATTTCAGATATTAAGCTCGACACTTAATGATTCCAGCCAGGGATATTGATTGCCATTTTGAAGCAAGATAGCTTCATATAAACAATTCATTTACTGCATATACTGCTACATATACACACTGGATACATAGCAGTAAATTACATGGTAGATATTTACTGCACCATCTAATCCCTCTATATTTGAGTCACATCAAGACATCTTCTTGGGGCTGTGTCCACATACCATCTCTATGAAATGTAGGTAAGTCTAATTGGACTACAGTACGTGGACTACTAATGTTCTGGTAGATAGACCTTTTATGACACTAAGGGCTAACGCTCACGAGTGTATTTTCTTTCCGCATCCGTTTTTTCTGCGGATCATATGTGCAACCATTCATTTCGATTGGTCTGCAAAATAGAAAGGGAGTTTCTCTGCGTACATTCCATTTCCGTATGTCCGTTACGCAAAGACATAGAACATGTCCTATTATTGTCCGCATTACGGACATGGGTAGTACTGTTCTATTAGGGGCCAGCTTTCAGTTCCACAAAATATTGAATGCACATGGATGTCATCTGTATTTTTTGTGGCTCCGTTTTTTTGCGGACAGCAAAATACATACAGTCATGAGCATGAGCTCAAATGCAAACTTCTTTGTTAGTTCTATCCAGTAGAACACAAAACCACATCTACAAGGAAGGCATTAGGGTATGCCCAGACGGGACATATGTGCTGTAGATCGTATCTACCAGACTTTCGGAATAGCAAAATCAGCTCCAAATGGTGAGGATTTTATTGTGAAAGTCATATTATTTAATTCACGTTAAATATAGTATTGCAGTGCAAAGAGTGAAATCTGCAGTGGATATCTGCAGCATGAATTAAATCCTCAAAGGGCACATGTCAGCAGGATCGGCCCTATTAATCCAGGCATTCTACCTGGTGGCGTTAATCCTGCCAATTAAAATGATACCGGTCTTGTAAAAATCAGTTACTGCATTCTCAAGAAAAAAAACTTTCAATTTTGATGCAGGGGCTTCAGTACCCTGAGGGACATGGCCAGGAATACTGATGAGCTAAAGTGCACTGCGCGGCTAAGTCCTGCCCTATGGTGCACTGAAGTCCTCATTTGCATACAGAATAAAAGACTTTTTTTCTCAGGAACGCTGCAAGTAATTTGCAGAAGACAGGTATCATTTTAATTAGCAGGATCAGCAGGGTTGATCCTGCCGACAGGCACTCTTTAAGGATCCGGCTAATTTTAGACTTGAGGATGGTGGTTTTTTGATTTATTTATTATTTTAGTTATTTATTTTTATTTTTCCATTTCTGCATTTTAAAATCAATAGCTTTTTATTTTTCTATTTGTATAGTTGTATTGAGGGGCCAGTTGTATTTTGACAGTGACATTTTGTGGTACATTTAATGTATTGTTTAACTTGAACAACAATGAATTCATTGGCTGTCTCAATACTAATGTGTGGGGCCTTTCTTTCACATCTAATATAAGTCCTAAAGAGATGGGTTTTTTTAGATCTCCATCTTTCTATAAATAACGATAAAATAGTCACTAGTACTGACTTTAAGAAAGTTGATTCATATAATTATTTGAATTATAATAGTTCCCACCATGCTAAGTGGAAAAAGAACATCCCCTATGGGCAGTTGAAAAGAATACGTCGGAACTGCTCTGATAATAAGATTATGAATAGAGATGAGCGAGCATACTCGTCCGAGATTGGTGCTCGTTCGAGTATTAGTGTACTCGTAAGTGCTCGCTGCTCGAACGAGTATCTCGCCATACTCGAGGAAATGGCAACTTCTGCATCGTGCTTTTTTGGCGCCTATAAACACAGCCAATCACAAGCCAGGAGACTCTGCGGTACACCTAGCATCACGTGGGGCCCTTACATGTCGATAGCAGGGGTTGGCTGGCGTGATCAGGTGACCCTGGAATATACTAGTGACTGGCCGCGGTGCTCGGCTCAGATGCCGTCTGGATGTCGTTAGGGATAGAGCTGCTGCCTTTCAGGGACAGTGTTAGGGCCTGAATTTAGTTCTCTGTTAGGCAGGAATCACCCACAAAGAACCCAACAGCCCTTCTAAGGGCTAGAAGAAATTTTTTTTTGTCTCCTGACTTGGCTGGCTGGCTGGCACTAGTAGTGCAGCTATCACCATATCTAACCCTGTTTTTTTTTTTTTTATTGCTCTATCTCAGTGATACAAATCCATTGCACACAGCAGTGTGGAACCATTCTGTGTGTCACAGTTCAGCACACTCACTCCAATCCATATATACTGTCCAGGTGACACTTTCTGTACGTCACAGAATACAACCAAGTCATTTGCTACCAATATCATCTACAGCTTGATCTAGAATACTCTCTGTGCGACATTTGTCTGGGTCGCAGTATAAAAGGCCACCGTTAACAGGGTGTCAGTCAGTTCTACAATATTTTCTGCACGTCACATTCCCAAAAAAACAAAATTTAAAAAAAAAAATTGTTTTTCAGTTGTTTTAGCTCAGTGGTACAAATCCATTTTACTCAGCTGCGTGTAACCTTTCTGTGTGTCACATTTCAGCACACTCGCTCCAATCCGTATATACTGTCCAGGGGACACTTTCTGTACGTCACAGAATACAACCAAGTCATTTGCTACCAATATCATCTACAGCTTGATCTAGAATACTCTCTGTGCGACATTTGTCTGGGTCGCAGTATAAAAGGCCACCGTTAACAGGGTGTCAGTCAGTTCTACAATATTTTCTGCACGTCACATTCCCAAAAAAACAAAATTTAAAAAAAAAAATTGTTTTTCAGTTGTTTTAGCTCAGTGGTACAAATCCATTTTACTCAGCTGCGTGTAACCTTTCTGTGTGTCACAGTTCAGCACACTCGCTTCGCTCCGTATATACTGTCCAGGCGACACTTTCTGTACGTTACAGAATACTACCAATATCATCTACAGCTTAATCCAGAAAACTCTCTGTGCGACATTTGTATGGGTCGCAGTCTAAATAGCCACCGTTAACAGGGTGTCAGTCAGTTCTACGATAGTTCCTGCACGTCACATTCCCAAAAAAAACAAAATTAAAAAAAAATATAAAAAACAAAATAAAAAAAAAAAATAGTTTTTCAGTTGTTTTAGCTCAGTGGTACAAATCCATTTTACTCAGCTGCGTGTAACCTTTCTGTGTGTCACAGTTCAGCACACTCGCTTCGCTCCGCATATACTGTCCAGGCGACACTTTCTGTACGTCACAGAATACAACCAAGTCATTTGCTACCAATATCATCTACAGCTTGATCCAGAAAACTCTCTGTGCGACATTTGTCTGGTTGCAGTCTAAATAGCCACCGTTAACAGGGTGTCAGTCAGTTCTACGATAGGTCCTGCACGTCACATTCCCAAAAAAAACTAAATTTAAAAAAATATATAAAAAACAAAATATAAAAAAAATAAGTTTTTCAGTTGTTTTAGCTCAGTGATACAAATCCATTTTACTCAGCTGCGTGTAACCTTTCTGTGTGTCACAGTTCAGCACACTCGCTCCGATCCGTATATACTGTCCAGGTGACACTTTCTGTACGTCACAGAATACAACCAAGTCATTTGCTACCAATATCATCTACAGCTTGATCCAGAATACTCTCTGTGCGACATTTGTCTGGGTCGCAGTATAAATAGCCACCGTTAACAGGGTGTCAGTCAGTTCTACGATAGTTTCTGCATGTCACATTCCCAAAAAAACAAAATAAAAAAAATTAGTTTTTCAGTTGTTTTAGCTCAGTGGTACAAATCCATTTTACTCAGCTGCGTGTAACCTTTCTGTGTGTCACAGTTCAGCACACTCGCTTCGCTCCGTATATACTGTCCAGGCGACACTTTCTGTACGTCACAGAATACAACCAAGTCATTTGCTACCAATATCATCTACAGCTTGATCCAGATAACTCTGTGTGCAATATTTGTATGGGTCGCAGTCTAAATAGCCACCGTTAACAGGGTGTCAGTCAGTTCTACAATAGTTCCTGCACGTCACATTCCCAAAAAAAAACAAAATTTTAAAAAAAATATAAAAAACAAAATATAAAAAAAAAATAAGTTTTTCAGTTGTTTTAGCTCAGTGATACAAATCCATTTTACTCAGCTGCGTGTAACCTGTGTGTCACAGTTCAGCACACTCGCTCCAATCCGTATATACTGTCCAGGCGACACTTTCTGTACGTCACAGAATACAACCAAGTCATTTGCTACCAATATCAAGTACAGCTTGATCCAGAATACTCTCTGTGCGACATTTGTCTGGGTCGCAGTATAAATAGCCACCGTTAACAGGGTGTCAATCAGTTCTACAATAGTTTCTGCACGTCACATTCCCAAAAAAACAAAATTTAAAAAAAAATTAGTTTTTCAGTTGTTTTAGCTCAGTGGTACAAATCCATTTTACTCAGCTGCGTGTAACCTTTCTGTGTGTCACAGTTCAGCACACTCGCTTCGCTCCGTATATACTGTCCAGGCGACACTTTCTGTACGTCACAGAATACTACCAATATCATCTACAGCTTGATCCAGAAAACTCTCTGTGCGACATTTGTATGGGTCGCAGTCTAAATAGCCACCGTTAACAGGGTGTCAGTCAGTTCTACGATAGTTCCTGCACGTCACATTCCCAAAAAAAACAAATTAAAAAAAAATATTAAAAACAAAATATAAAAAAAATAAGTTTTTCAGTTGTTTTAGCTCAGTGATACAAATCCATTTTACTCAGCTGCGTGTAACCTTTCTGTGTTTCACAGTTAAGCACACTCGCTCCGATCCGTATATACTTTCCAGGCGACACTTTCTGTACGTCACAGAATACAACCAAGTCATTTGCTACCAATATCATCTACAGCTTGATCCAGAATACTCTCTGTGCAACATTTGTCTTGGTCGAAGTATAAATAGCCACCGTTAACAGGGTGTCAGTCAGTTCTACGATAGTTTCTGCACGTCACATTCCCAAAAAAACAAAATTTAGAAAAAAATTAGTTTTTCAGTTGTTTTAGCTCAGTGGTACAAATCCATTTTACTCAGCTGCGTGTAACCTTTCTGTGTGTCACAGTTCAGCACACTCGCTTCGCTCCGTATATACTGTCCAGGCGACACTTTCTGTACGTCACAGAATACTACCAATATCATCTACAGCTTGATCCAGAAAACTCTCTGTGCGACATTTGTATGGGTCGCAGTCTAAATAGCCACCGTTAACAGGGTGTCAGTCAGTTCTACGATAGTTCCTGCACGTCACATTCCCAAAAAAAAACAAATTAAAAAAAAAATATTAAAAACAAAATATATAAAAAAATAAGTTTTTCAGTTGTTTTAGCTCAGTGGTACAAATCCATTTTACTCAGCTGCGTGTAACCTTTCTGTGTGTCACAGTTCAGCACACTCGCTCCGATCCGTATATACTGTCCAGGTGACACTTTCTGTACGTCACAGAATACAACCAAGTCATTTGCTACCAATATCATCTACAGCTTGATCCAGAATACTCTCTGTGCAACATTTGTCTGGGTCGCAGTATAAATAGCCACCGTTAACAGGGTGTCAGTCAGTTCTACGATAGTTTCTGCACGTCACATTCCCAAAAAAACAAAATTTAGAAAAAAATTAGTTTTTTAGTTGTTTTAGCTCAGTGGTACAAATCCATTTTACTCAGCTGCGTGTAACCTTTCTGTGTGTCACAGTTAAGCACACTCGCTTCGCTCCATATATACTGTCCAGGCGACACTTTCTGTACGTCACAGAATACAACCAAGTCATTTGCTACCAATATCATCTACAGCTTGATCCAGAAAACTCTTTGTGCGACATTTGTCTGGGTCGCAGTCTAAATAGCCACCGTTAACAGGGTGTCAGTCAGTTCTACGATAGTTTCTGCACGTCACATTCTCCAAAAAAAAAATAAAAAAAAAATTAGTTTTTCAGTTGTTTTAGCTCAGTGGTACAAATCCATTTTACACAGCTGCGTGTAACCTTTCTGTGTGCCACAGTTCAGCACACTTGCTTCGCTCCGTATATACTGTCCAGGCAAGACTTTCTGTACGTCACAGAATACAACCAAGTCATTTGCTACCAATATAATCTACAGCTGGATCAAGAATACTCTCTGTGCGACATTTGTCTGGGTCGCAGTATAAATAGCCACCGTTAACAGGGTGTCAGTCAGTTCTACGATAGTTTCTGCACATCACATTCCCAAAAAAACTAAATTAAAAAAAAAATCGTTTTTCAGTTGTTTTAGCTCAGTGGTACAAATCCATTTTACTCAGCTGCGTGTAACCTTTCTGTGTGTCACAGTTCAGCACACTCGCTTCGCTCTGTATATATATTGAGTAACCAATGCAGCCAGGCGGTGGGGAAAGCAAATCGTATGCTTGGCTGCATAGCTAGAGGTATAACGAGCAGAAAGAGGGAGATAATGATCCCTCTGTATAGAGCTCTAGTGAGACCACATCTGGAATACTGTGTTCAATTCTGGAGACCTCACCTGCAAAAGGATATTGCTAAAATAGAACGGGTCCAAAGAAGAGCTACAAAAAATGGTGGAAGGTCTAAAAATAGCTTATCAGAAAACTCCAGTTCTTAATTGTTAGTCTGGAGGAAAAAAAAAAACATGATTGAAACCTTTAAATTGTTAAAGGACTGAATAAAGTTCAGGAGAAGTGTTATTAATAGCAGAACACAAGAACAAGGGGCACAATCTGAGGTTAGTTTGAAAAATCAAGAACAACATTAGAAAAATATATTTCACTGAAAAGTAGTAGAAGCTTGAACAAACTTCCAGCAGGGTGGTTGATACATCCACAGTTAACTGAATTTAAACATGCCTAAAACAGTAATCCTAAAATAAAAAAAAAATAAAAAAGTTCAGACTAGTTTACTCAGTGGTTTTTTTCTGCGTGTCAACCTTTCTGTGTTCATCCGTATATACTGTCCAGGTGACACTTTCTGTACGTCACAGAACCAAGTCATTTGCTACCAATATCATCTACCAGCTTGATCCAGAAAACTCTCTGTGCGACATTTGTCTGGGTCGCAGACTAAATAGCCACCGTTAACAGGGTGTCAGTCAGTTCTACGATAGTTCCTGCAACGTCACATTCCCAAAAAACAAAATAAAAAAAAATATTAAAAACAAAATATAAAAAAAAATAGTTTTTCAGTTGTTTTAGCTCAGTGATACAAATCCATTTTACTCAGCAGCGTGTAACCTTTCTGTGTGTCACAGTTCAGCACACTCGCTCCGATCCGTATATACTGTCCAGGCGAAACTTTCTGTACGTCAAGAATACAACCAAGTCATTTGCTACCAATATCATCTACAGCTTGTTCCAGAAATACTCTCTGTGCAACATTTGTCTGGTCGCAGTCTAAATAGCCACCGTTAACAGGGTGTCAGTCAGTTCTACGATAGTTCCTGCACGTCACGTTCCCAAAAAAACAAAATATATAAAAAAAAAATTATTTTTTCAGTTGTTTTAGCTCAGTGATACAAATCCATTTTACTCAGCTGCGTGTAACCTTTCTGTGTGTCACAGTTCAGCACACTCGC
>ONZH01019005.1:0-27024 GCA_900303285.1 Rhinella marina | reverse complement strand
AAAAATCTCTGTGCGACATTTGTCTGGGTTGCAACTAAGAAGACCAAGTCTGCCTAATCTAATAGTTTCCGTGTAATTGCTCCATACTGCACGGTACGTAATAACATACGTAATTTTGATCTAACTTATCAACCTATATATTCACTTGTTCAGACTAAACAAGTTTGTGGGTTTCAGTACAGCAGGCCCATTTATTTTATTTCTTTTTATATAAGAAAATGTCACTTATATACAGAAAATGTTGAACCCCAGGGCTAAGGGTCGAGGACGAGGGCGTGGGCATTCAATTACTGCAGGGGGCAGAGGCCGTGGTCCTGGGCAGGGTGAGACAGTACCTGCTGATGAGGGAGCAGGGGAATGCCGCAGAGCTACACTCCCTAGCTTCATGTCTCAACTTACAGGGACACGTGGTAGAGGACTGTTGAAAACCACAACAGTGCAAACAGCTGATGTCGTGGATTGCGGACAATGCTTCAAGTAATTTGTCCACCAGTCAGTCTTCCACGCAGTCCACCCACGTTACCCAAGGGAGCACTCCTCTGGCTCCTCCACCTCAACCTCCTTCCCCATAGTCTGCCCCTCCCAGGAAAATTTGGAATGTGATCCGGCATACTCTCAGGAACTGTTTTCTGGACCCTTCCAGAGTCCACAAACCACTTCTCAGGTTGCTGCTGACCTCGTTCCCGATGCCCAAGTTTTCCAACTGTCGCAGTCTGTGGATGATGATGATGACAATGTTGACTTAGTGGAAGAAGTTTGTAAAGAGGTGTCGGACGATGAGGAGACACGGTTGTCAGACAGTGGTGAAGTTGTTGTCAGGGCAGGAAGTCCGAGGGGGGAAGCAGACTGAGGAATCGGAGGATGACGAGGTGACTGACCCAAGCTGGGTTGATAAGCCCAGTAAAGACAGTGCTTCTGAGGCGGAGGCGAGTGCTGCAACAGAACAGGTTGTAAGAGGCAGTGGTGTGGCCAGAGGGAGAAGCAGGACCAGAGCTGGTGCATCAGCAGCAACTGTTTCACGTAGTGAAGCTCCCGTGGTGAGGCCTAGATGTTCGCAAGTCTGGAGGTTCTTTTAAAGAAAGTTAGGAATGACCGACGGACTGTGGTGTGCAACCTGTGCCACACCAGGATCAACAAGGGTGCCACCACTAATAGCCTAACCACCACCAGCATGCGCAGGCATATGAGTGCTAAACACCCCCACTCAATGGAACCAAGGCCGTTCACAACCTCCTGCGGGTCACACCACTGCTCCTTCCCCTGTGTCAATCGCTGTCTCTGCTAGTAAACCCCCTGCCCAGGACCCCGGCAAGAGCGCCTCCCGCTGGAAAACCACAACCTTCGCCTCCACGATCCTCCACAGTGTCCACCAACGTGTCCCAGCGCAGCGTCCAGCTGTCTTTACAGCAGACGCTGGAGCGCAAGAGGAAATACAGTTCCACCCACGCCTACACCCCAAGCCCTCAACGTCCACATCTCCAAATTGCTGAGCCCTGGGAGATGCTGCCCTATAGGCCTGGTAGAGACCGAGGCCTTTCCGCAATCCTCATGGCGGTGGCTGCCCCTCGGTATCGGTCCACAGCCGCCACTATTTTTCCCGATGTGCCGTCCAGCCCTTCACCAGCACGTGTCAGAGAACATCATCCGTGCCCTGACCAACGCTGTTCTGAGAAGGTCCACCTAATCCACGGACACGTGGACAAGTGCTTCGGGCAGGGACACTATAATCTCACTAATGGCACATTGGGTTAACTTGGTGGAGGCTGGGACTGAGACTGACCCTTGGGCCGCTCATGTACTGCCCACACCGAGGATTGCGGGACCTAACCTCGGTCACGGTCTCTCTTAGACGTACTATGCCTCCTCCTCCGACCCATCCTCCTCCTCCACTGAATACCATGCCGTGGGCACGGCGCCTTCAGTCGGTAGCTCTAGGTGCAGCAGCAGTGCCGTGGGTAAGCGCCAGCAGGCGTGCTCAAACTGCTGAGCTTAGGTGACAAAAGGCACACCGCCGCAAGAGCTGTTACAGGGCATCACGGCGCAGACTGATGTGTGGCTGGCAACCGCTGAACCTCAAGCCAGGCATGGTTGTGTGTGACAATGGGCGTAACCTGGTGGCGGCTCTGCAACTCGACAGACTGACACATGTGCCATGCCTGGCCCACGTGTTCAATCTAATAGTTTCAACGGTTCCTCAAGACATACCCCAATCCGTCCTGATTTGCTCACCAAGGTGCGCCGCATCTGTGCGCATTTCCGCAAGTCGACCAACAGAGCTGCCACTCTCAGGGCAGCGCAGTGCAGTGCCGCCTACAACTGCCCGCTCACCGACTGGTTGTGCGACGTGCCCACGAGATGGAATTCCACATTAAACATGTTATCCAGAGTTTACCAGCAGCGCAGAGCAATTGTAGACTGCCAGATGTCACTTCTACCAGAACTGGTAGTCAGGTCACTCAGATTCCTCAAGTCTACAATGAGGAGTGGACGTGGATGTCTGATATCTGCCAGGTGTTGAGCAACTTTGAGGAGTCAACACAGATGGTCAGCGGCGTGGCCGCCATTATCAGCCTCACCATCCCGCTGCTTTGCCTGTTGAAAAACTCACTGCTCAGCATCAAATCGGATGCTTTGCGCTTGTCACAAGAGATGTTGGAGGAAGATACGTCGCTTGATAGCCAGAGCACCCTCCGATCTGTTTCTCAGCACCTAGGAGGAGGGGGATGAGGATGAGGAGGAAGAGGAGGAGAATGTCGGCGAGACAGTAGAGGGTACCAGTGCTCAGTCCTTAACTCTTGAGCGTTTATGGGCTGAAGAGGAGGGACTTGGAGGAGGAGGAGGAGGAAATGGAGAGTCAGGCCAGTGAGGAGAGGGAATTCTTTGCGTGTTGGGACTCTGGCGCGCATGTCAGACTTCATGTTAGGCTGCCTATCCCATGACCTTGCGTTAGAAGAATTTTTTCAAACACCGATTACTGGGTGTTTACTCTCCTGGACCCACGGTAACAAAGCTGAACCTTTAATCCCTTATCCCTGCAGAGGAAAGGAGTATGAGAGTGAATAGATATCAACAGGCCCTGGTGCACAAGCTGAAACAATTCTTCCCATCTTACGCCGCTAGCGGCAGAGGGCATGGTTCTGTGGGCCAAATAGCGGGGGAGAGGAGGCGAGCAGGCAGCTTGTCCAGCACTGGCAGGGGAACGCTCTCCAAGGCCTTTGCCACTTTTATGTCACACCAGCAAGACACTGTCACCTGTCCCCAGTCTAGGCAGAGTAGGGGGGAGCTGTACAGAAAGATGGTGAGGGAGTACATAGCTGATCATACCAACGTCCGTAGCGATCACTCTGCTCCATACAACTACTGGGTTTCAAAGCTGGACACGTGGCCTGAACTGGCGCTGTACGCCTTGGAGGTGCTGGCCTGCCCTGCCGCTAGCGTGCTGTCAGAGCGGGTATTCAGTGCAGCTGGTGGCGTCATCACTGATAAGCGTACACGCCTGTCAACTGACAGTGCTGACAGGCTGACGCTTATTAAAATGAACAAAGCCTGGATTTCACCAGACTTCAAATCTCCTCCGGGGAGAAGCAGCTAAAGATTTACATTACTTATGTATCCGATTCCTCTTCTCTACTCCTCCTCCTCCTCCTCCTCCATGTCGTCTTTGCCTAACGCTGACCAAAAAAATGCCATTTTTTAGAGGTCCAACTGGCACTCTTTTACCACACTTTTTCAGGAGGGCCCCCTACAGGCCCTCTCTTCAAACAATTTTTCCGGAGGTCAACCTACAGGCCCTCTCTCCAAACAATTTTTCCAGAGGTCCACCTACAGGCCCTCTCTCCAAACAATTTTTCCAGAGGTCCACCTACAGGCCCTCTCTCGAAATAATTTTTCCAGAGGTCCACCTACAGGCCCTCTCTCGAAATAATTTTTCTTGGGGTCCACCTACAGGCCCTCTCTCCAAACAATTTTTCCTGAGGTCCACCTACAGGCCCTCTCTCCAAACTATTTTTCCAGAGGTCCACCTACAGGCCCTTTCTCCAAACAATTTTTCCAGAGGTCCACCTACAGGCCCTCTCTCCAAACAATTTTTCCAGAGGTCCACCTACAGGCCTTCTCTCCAAACAATTTTTCCAGAGGTCCACCTACAGGCCCTCTTTCCAAACAATTTTTTCGGAGGTCCACCTACAGGCCCTCTCTCTAAACAATTTTTCCGGAGGTCCACCTACAGGCCCTCTCTCCAAACAATTTTTCCAGAGGTCCACCTACAGGCCCTCTCTCCAAACAATTTTTCCAGAGGTCCACCTACAGGCCCTCTCTCGAAATAATTTTTCTAGAGGTCCACCTACAGGCCCTCTCTCCAAACAATTTTTCCAGAGGTCCACCTACAGGCCCTCTCTCCAAAAAATTTTTTCGGAGGTCCACCTACAGGCCCTCTCTCTAAACAATTTTTCCGGAGGTCCACCTACAGGCCCTCTCTCCAAACAATTTTTCCAGAGGTCCACCTACAGGCCCTCTCTCCAAACAATTTTTCCAGAGGTCCACCTACAGGCCTTCTCTCGAAATAATTTTTCTAGAGGTCCACCTACAGGCCCTCTCTCCAAACAATTTTTCCAGAGGTCCACCTACAGGCCCTCTCTCCAAACAATTTTTCCAGAGGTCCACCTACAGGCCTTCTCTCCAAACAATTTTTCCGGAGGTCCACCTACAGGCCCTCTCTCCAAACAATTTTTCCGGAGGTCCACCTACAGGCCCTCTCTCTAAACAATTTTTCCGGAGGTCCACCTACAGGCCCTCTCTCCAAACAATTTACGTCTTTTTCCGATCTTTCTCTCTCTCCAAACTATTTTTCCGGATAGCTGCCATATACGGAATTAAACTGAGTAGTATACATAGAACACATGCCACACTTGATCAAGCTCACAATTTACAACTGTACCGGTTGATGCTAAATTTTTAATTTGGGGTCCTGCGTCGTCATTCTGACTACATCCGGCTGTTGTCACCACCACACACGCTAGCCCAGGGGGCACTCCTCTGGCTCTTCCAGCTCAACCTCCTTCCCCCCAGCCTGCCCCCCACCTACAGGCCCTCTCTCCAAACAATTTACGTCTTTTCCCTCTCTTTCTCTCTCTCCAAACCATTTTTCCGGATAGCTGCCATATACGGTATTAAACTTAGCACTCAGTAGTGCAAAAATGCTCGAGTCTCCCATTGACTTCAATGGGGTTCGTTATTCGAAACGAGCACCCGAGTATCGGGAAAAGTTAGACTCGAATAACGAGCACCCGAGCATTTGAGTGCTCGCTCATCTCTATTAATTACCTACTTGAAGTGACACAAGAGTATGGCGCATGGCAGAAAGGGGTTTAAAAGTAACCAGCTTTTAGATGCAAATAGACTTTAAACCACGCTTCTTTGCATGTTGGCATGATTTGGTTGCATCCCACAGACAACCCTGTGTAAACTCGCCTAATCCAACACACATTATACCATGATTAAAATAAGACATCTAGGCAGCCTAATGGTCTTCCATTTATATCACTTCCAAATTACCTTTATTTCCTCACCCACAGAACCAAACTTAACTTAGATGACCATTCTTTCCTTTTCATAGTCATGATATAATTACCTTTAATGAATTCTTGCCTGACTTTAGTTTTTTTCTACACAAAGCTAGAGATTTACTATATATATATATATATATATATATATATATATATATATATATATATATATATATTACAGACCAAAAGTTTGGACACACCTTCTCATTCAAAGAGTTTTCTGTATTTTCAGGACTATGAAAATTGTAGATTCACACTGAAGGCATCAAAACTATGAATTAACACATGTGGAATTATATACTTAACAAAAAAGTGTGAAAAAACTGAAAATATGTCTTATATTCTAGGTTCTTCAAAGTAGCCACCTTTTGCTTTGATTACTGCTTTGCACACTCTTGGCATTCTCTTGATGAGCTTTAAGAGGTAGTCACCTGAAATGGTATTCCAACAGTCTTGAAGGAGTTCCCAGAGATGCTTAGCACTTGTTGGCCCTTTTGCCTTCACTTTGCGGTCCAGCTCAGCCCAAACCATCTCGATTGGGTTCAGGTCTGGTGACTGTGGAGGCCAGGTCATCTGGCGTAGCACTCCATCACTCTCCTTCTTGGTCAAATAGCCCTTACACAACCTGGAGGTGTGTTTGTAGTCATTACCTGTTGATAAATAAATAATTGTCCAACTAAACGCAAACCGGATGGGACAGCATGCCGCTGCAAGATGCTGTGGTAGCCATGCTCATTCAGTATGCCTTCAATTTTGAATAAATCCCCAACAGTGTCACCAGCAAAGCACCCCCACACCATCACACCTCCTTCTCCATGCTTCACGGTGGGAACCAGGCATGTAGAGTCCATCCGTTCACCTTTTCTGCGACGCACAAAGACACGGTGGTTGGAACCAAAGATCTCTAATTTGGACTCATCAGACCAAAGCACAGATTTCCACTGGTCTAATGTCCATTCCTTGTGTTCTTTAGCCCAAACAAGTCTCTTCTGCTTGTTGCCTGTCCTTAGCAGTGGTTTCCTAGCAGCTATTTTACCATGAAGGCCTGCTACACACAGTCTCCTCTTAACAGTTGTTGTAGAGATGTGTCTGCTGCTAGAACTCTGTGTGGCATTGACCTGGTCTCTAATCTGAGCTGCTGTTAACCTGCGATTTCTGAGGCTGGTGACTCAGATGAACTTATCCTCCGCAGCAGAGGAGACTCTTGGTCTTCCTTTCCTGGGGCGGTCCTCATGTGAGCCAGTTTCTTTGTAGCGCTTGATGGTTTTTGCGACTGCACTTGGGGACACTTTCAAAGTTTTCCCAATTTTTCGGACTGACTGACCTTCATTTCTTAAAGTAATGATGGCCACTCATTTTTCTTTACTTAGCTGCTTTTTTCTTGCCATAATACAAATTCTAACAGTCTATTGAGTAGGACTATCAGCTGTGTATCCACCTGACTTCTGCCGAACACAACTTATGGTCCCAACCCCATTTATAAGGCAAAAAATCCCACTTATTAAACCTGACAGGGCACACCTGTGAAGTGAAAACCATTTCAGGTGACTACTAGAGATGAGCGAGCTCTCAAATGCTCGGGTGCTCGTTATTCGAGTCAAACTTTTCCCGATGCTCGGGTGCTCATTTCAAATAATGAACCCCATTGAAGTCAATGGGAGACTCGAGCATTCTTGCAGTGGACCAAGGCTCTGCCTAGGGAAGGCTGGGTGAAAACCTAGAAACCTCAGAAAATGATGGAAACACCACGGAAATGGACAGGAAACAGCAGGGGCAGCATGAATGGATGCCTCTGAGGCTGCTTAATCCCACCATTACCCCAAATTCTCCTAGTGGGGCATGTGTGGTATCGATTCTTCCCAGTTTAAAATCGTATACGTCCCCTATCTTGGGACCATATATTTCATGGATTTTTCAAACACGGAAAAGGAAAAAGAGCTTGCTCTGGCCAGGGGAGTGTCTTTTCTACTGCAGCTAAGGGGACGTGTCCATGCTCTGCCTATCACAGGTCAGGAGGCAATGAAAAGAAGAACCAAAAAAAAAATCAGTACAATATCTAATGCGTCCCCTATCCGGGTAAATTGTTTGGAGAGAGGGCCTGTCGGTGGGGGGCAGGCTGGGGGGAAGGAGGTTGAGCTGGAAGAGCCAGAGGAGTGCCCCCTGGGCTAGCGTTTGTGGTGGTGACAACAGCCGGATTGATTTGGAAAAACTTTAGCATCAACCGGTACGGTATGTATTCTTCTGAGTTTAATATCGTATACGGCACCTATCCGGAAAAATTGTTTGGAGAGAGAGAAAGAGAGGAAAAAGACGTGCAGTATGGAGCAATTACATGGAAACTATTAGATTAGGCAGACTTGGTCTGCTTAATTGCAACCCAGACAAATGAGAGAAAGAGAGGAAAATGACGTATTTTTAAAAGTGACGTTCAGCATAGATCAAGTGTGGTATGTGTTCTATGTATACTACTCAGTTTAATACCGTATATGGCAGCTATCCGGAAAAATAGTTTGGAGAAAGAGAAAGATCGGAAAAAGACGTAAATTGTTTGGAGAGAGGGCCTGTAGGTGGGGGGGGGGCAGGCTGGGGAGAAGGAGGTTGAGCTGGAAGAGCCAGAGGAGTGCCCCCTGGGCTAGCGTGTGTGGTGGTGACAACAGCCGGATGTAGTTAGAATGACGACGCAGGACCCCAACTTAAAAATTTGGCATCAACCGGTACAATTATCAATTATGAGCTCGATCAAGTGTGGCATGACTTTTAGATGGAGATTGCATGTGGTCACGTACTCCCTGGAACCCCATAGTCACCCCTTCTCTGATGTGCTACCCCAGAACATTCTCTGCCCCAATTCGCAAGACCTTTTGCAGTCTCCGTGTGCTGACAGTGTGAATTTACCAGTGTTGTCTGAGGAGGTGGTGGACAACGGCGAGACACAGGTGTCGAGGGGTGAGGTAGTTGTATGGGAAGCAAGTTACATTGTGGACTCCTTGGGGGGACTTTCTCATGATGGGACAGATTCAACTTGGGTGGATCAGGCAAAGGAACAGACCTTTTCTTTGTGTTTATTTAACTTTTATTTAGCACAAATAACCACAGAGATATTTATTCGTTCTCTTCGCTGCGCAGTCTGGCGTTGGGGTTCGTCACTTTGATGGCGAGCTGTGCCGCTCTCTCCACAATGGTCTTTAGGTTCTTTGAGGAGACGTTGTGGGCGATTTCTTTACAGAAGGACTTGTTGCTCATCAACAGAACCTCGAGCTCCTTGACATTGTGGACCAGGAATTTGCGGAACCCTGTGGGCAGCATGTGTTTGGTCTTCTTGTTGCTACTGTACCCAATGTTATATTGTAATATAATGTAATATTATTTTTCACACCTATCCCAAAAAAAAATTTACGCAGTTTGTGCAAATAAAACTGGAAACTGGAACTAGAGAGAGGGCCTGTAGGTGGACCTCCGGAAAAATTGTTTGGAGAGAGGGCCTGTAGGTGGACCTCCGGAAAAATTGTTTGAAGAGAGGGCCTGTAGGGGGCCTTCCTGAAAAATTGTGGTAAAAGAGTGCCAGTTGGACCTCTAAAAAATGGCGTTTTTTTAGTCAGCGTTAGGCAAAGACGACATGGAGGAGGAGGAGTAGGAGGAGTAGAGAAGAGGAATCGGATACATAAGTAATGTTAATATTTAGCTGCTTTCCCCCGGAGGTAATTTGAATTCCGGTGAAATCCAGGCTTTGTTCATTTTAATAAGCGTCAGCCTGTCAGCGCTGTAAGTTGACAGGCGTGTACGCTTATCGGTGATGACGCCACCAGCTGCACTGAATACCCGCTCTGACAGCACGCTAGCGGCAGGCCAGGCCAGCACCTCCAAGGCATACAGCGCCAGTTCAGGCCACGTGTCCAGCTTTGAAACCCAGTAGTTGTATGGAGCAGAGTGATTGCTACGGACGTTGGTATGGTCACCTAGGTACTCCCTCACCATTTTTCCGTAAAGCTCCCCCCTACTCTGCCTAGACTGGGGACAGGAGACAGTGTCTTGCTGGGGTGACATAAAACTGGCAAAGGCCTTGGAGAGCTTTCCCCTGCCAGTGCTGGACAAGCTGCCTGCTTGCCTCCTCTCCCCCGCTACTTGGCCCACAGAACCATGCCCTCTGCCGCTAGCGGCGTAAGATGGGAAGAATTGTTTCAGCTTGTGCACCAGGGCCTGTTGATATCTATTCACTCTCATACTCCTTTCCTCTGCAGGGATAAGGGATTAAAGGTTCAGCTTGTACCGTGGGTCCAGGAGAGTAAACACCCAGTAATCGGTGTTTGAAAAAATTCTTCTAACGCAAGGGTCATGGGATAGGCAGCCTAACATGAAGTCTGACATGCGCGCCAGAGTCCCAACACGCAAGAATTCCCTCTCCTCACTGGCCTGACTCTCCATTTCCTCCTCCTCCTCCTCCAAGTCCTCCTCTTCAGCCCATAAACGCTCAAGAGTTAAGGACTGAGCACTGGTACCCTCTACTGTCTCGCCGACATTCTCCTCCTCTTCCTCCTCATCCTCATCCCCCTCCTCCTAGGTGCTGAGAAACAGATCGGAGGGTGCTCTGGCTATCAAGCGACGTATCTTCCTCCAACATCTCTTGTGACAAGCGCAAAGCATCCGATTTGATGCTGAGCAGTGAGTTTTTCAACAGGCAAAGCAGCGGGATGGTGAGGCTGATAATGGCGGCCACGCCGCTGACCATCTGTGTTGACTCCTCAAAGTTGCTCAACACCTGGCAGATATCAGACATCCACGTCCACTCCTCATTGTAGACTTGAGGAATCTGAGTGACCTGACTACCAGTTCTGGTAGAAGTTGACATCTGGCAGTCTACAATTGCTCTGCGCTGCTGGTAAACTCTGGATAACATGTTTAATGTGGAATTCCATCTCGTGGGCACGTCACACAACAGTCGGTGAGCGGGCAGTTGTAGGCGGCGCTGCACTGCGCTGCCCTGAGAGTGGCAGCATCTGTGGTCGACTTGCGGAAATGCGCACAGAAGCGGCGCACCTTGGTGAGCAAATCAGACAGATTGGGGTATGTCTTGAGGAACCGCTGAACTATGAGATTGAACACGTGGGCCAGGCATGGCACATGTGTCAGTCTGCCGAGTTGCAGAGCCGCCACCAGGTTACGCCCATTGTCACACACAACCATGCCTGGCTTGAGGTTCAGCGGTGCCAGCCACACATTGGTCTGCGCCGTGATGCCCTGTAAAAGCTCTTGGGCGGTGTGCCTTTTGTCACCTAAGCTCAGCAGTTTGAGCACCGCCTGCTGGCGCTTACCCACGGCACTGCTGCTGCGCCTAGAGCTACCGACTGAAGGCGCCATGCCCACGGATGGTAATTCGGTGGAGGAGGAGGAGGGTTCGGAGGAGGAGGCATAGTACATCTGAGAGACCGTGACCGAGGTAGGCCCCGCAATCCTTGGTGTGGGCAGTACATGAGCGTCCCCAGGGTAATTCTCGGTCCCAGCCTCCACCAAGTTAACCCAATGTGCTGTCAGTGAGATATAGTGTCCCTGCTCGGCAGCAGTTGTCCACGTGTCCGTGGTTAGGTGGACCTTCTCAGAAACAGCGTTGGTCAGGGCACGGATGATGTTCTGTGACAAGTGCTTGTGTAGGGCTAGGGCGGCACATCGGGAAAAATAGTGGCGGCTGGGGACCGAATACCGAGGTGCAGCCACCGCCATGAGATTGCGAAAGGCCTCGGTCTCTACCAGCCTATAGGGCAGCATCTCCAGGCTCAGCAATTTGGAGATGTGGACGTTGAGGGCTTGGGCATGTGGGTGGGTGGAACTTTATTTCCTCTTGCGCTCCAGCGTCTGCTGTAAAGACAGGTGAACGCTGCGCTGGGACACATTGGTGGACACTGTGGAGGATCGTGGAGGCGAAGGTGTGGTTTTCCGGCGGAAGGCGCTCGTGCCGGGGTCCTGGGCAGGGGTTTGACTAGCAGAGGCAGCGAGTGATGCAGGGGGTTGACTAGCAGAGGCAGCGAGTGACACAGGGGAAGGAGCAGTGGTGTGACCCGCAGGAGATGGTGAACGGCCTTGGTTCCATTGAGTGGGGTGTTTAGCACTCATATGCCTGCGCATGCTGGTGGTGGTTAGGCTAGTAGTAGTGGCACCCCTGCTGATCCTGGTGTGGCACAGGTAGCACACCACAGTCCGTCGGTCATCCTCACTTTCTTTAAAGAACCTCCAGACTTGCGAACATTTAGGCCTCGCCACGGGAGCTTCACTACGTGAAACAGTTGCTGCTGATGCACCAGCTCTGGCCCTGCTTCTCCCTCTGGCCACACCACTGCCTCTTACAACCTGTTCTGGTGCAGCACTCGCCTCCGCCTCAGAAGCACTGTCTTCACTCGGCATATCAACACAGCTTTGCTCAGTCACCTCGTCATCCTCCGATTCCTCAGTCTGCTCCCCCCTCGGACTTCCTGCCCTGACAACAACTTCACCACTGTCTGACAACCGTGTCTCCTCATCGTCCGACACCTCTTTACAAACTTCTTCCACTAAGTCAACATTGTCATCATCATCATCATCATCACCCACAGACTGCAACAGTTGGAAAACTTGGGCATCGGGAACGAGGTCAGCAGCAACCTGAGAAGTGGTTTGTGACTCTGGGAAGGGTCCAGAAAACAGTTCCTTAGAGTATGCCGGATCGCATTCCAAATTTTCCTGGGAGGGGGCAGACTGGGGGGAAGGAGGTTGAGGTGGAGGAGCCAGAGGAGTGCTCCCTTGGGTAACGTGGGTGGACTGCGTGGAAGACTGACTGGTGGACAAATTACTTGAAGCATTGTCCGCAATCCACGACATCAGCTGTTCGCACTGTTGTGGTTTCAACAGTCCTCTACCACGTGTCCCTGTAAGTTCAGACATGAAGCTAGGGAGTGTAGCTCTGCGGCGTTCCACAGCTCCCTCATCAGCAGGTACTGTCTCACCTTGCCCAGGACCACGGCCTCTGCCCACTGCAGTAATTGAATGCCCACGCACACTCCCTCGTCCTCGACCCTTAGCCCTGGGGTTCAACATTTTCTGTATATAAGTGTATTATATAAAAAATAAAAAATAAATGGGCCTGGTGTACTGAAACCCACAAACTTGTTCAGTCTGGTTTAATTAAGTGACGTAAAGAAAGTGTCACCTGGACAGAAAATACGGATTGGAGTGAGTGTACTGAAATGTGACACACAGAATGGTTCCACACTGCTGTGTGAAATGGATTTGTATCACTGAGCTAAAACAACAAAAAAACTATTTTTTTTATATATTTTTTTTATATATTTATTTTGTAGTTTTGTTTTTTTTGGAACGTGACGTGCAGAAACTATCGTAGACCTAACTCACACCCTGTTAATGGTGGCTATTTTGACTGCGACCCAGACAAATGTCGCACAGAGATTTTTGTGATCAAGCTATATACGTGAGAGCAAAAGACCCGATTGGATTACGTGACGTACAGAAAGTGTCACCTGGACAGAAAATACGGATTGAAGTGAGAGGACAGCTGAACTGTGACACACAGAATGGTTCCACACTGCTGTGTGAAATGGACTTGTATCACTGAGCTAAAACAACAAAAAAACTATTTTTTTATACATTTTTTTAATATTTTTTTTTTTGTAGTTTTGTTTTTTTTGGAACGTGACGTGCAGAAACTATCGTAGACCTAACTCACACCCTGTTAATGGTGGTTATTTTGACTGCGACCCAGACAAATGTCGCACAGAGATTTTTGTGATCAAGCTATATACGTGAGAGCAAAAGACCCGGTTGGATTAAGTGACGTGCAGACAGTGTCACCTGGACAGAAAATAGTGAGTGTACTGAACTGTGACACACAGAATGGTTCCACACTGCTGTGTGCAATGGATTTGTATCACTGAGATATAACATTTAAAAAAAAAAAGGGGGTTATATATGGCGATAGCTGCACTACTAGTGCCAGCCAGCCAGCCAAGCCAGGAGACAAAAACAAATTTCTTGTAGCCCTTAGAAGGGCTGTTGGGTTCTTTGTGGGTGATTCCTGCCTAACAGAGAACTAAATGCAGGCCCTAACACTCTCCCTGAAACGCAGCAGCTCTATCCCTAACGACATCCAGACAGCATCTGAGCCGAGCACTGCGGGCAGTCACTAGTATATTCCAGGGTCACCTGATCAGGCCAGCCAACCCCTGCTATCAACATGTAAGGGCCCCACGTGATGCTGGGTGTACTGCAGAGTCTCCTGGCTTGTGATTGGCTGAGTTTATAGGCGCCAAAAAAGCACAATGCGGAAGTTGCCATTTCCTCGAGCATGGCGAGATACTCGTCCGAGCAGCGAGCACTTACGAGTACCCTAATACTCGAACGAGCACCAAGCTCGGACGAGTATGCTCGCTCATCTCTAGTGACTACCTCTTGAAGCTCATCAAGAGAATGCCAAGAGTGTGCAAAGCAGTAATCAAAGCAAAAGGTGGCTACTTTAATTAACCTAGAATATAAGACATATTTTCAGTTGTTTCACGCTTTTTTTGTGAAGTATATAATTCCACATGTGTTAATTCATAGTTTTGATACCTTCAGTGTGAATCTACAATTTTCATAGTCATGAAAATACAGAAAAGTCTTTGAATGAGAAGGTGTGTCCAAACTTTTGGTCTGTACTATATATATATATATATATATATATATATATGTATATATATATATATTTATTTATTTATTTTTATATGCTCATGATTCAGGCAACCATTAATTTATTGAATTTCCGTATATCTTGCTAAATTTGCTATATATATATATATATATATATATATATATATATATATATATATATATATAGTCCTGTGAAAAAGCATTTGTCCTCTTTTTATTTTGTTTTTGTACATTTGCCACACTTAAATGTTTCAGATTTTGAGACAAATTTGAATATCAGAGAAATAAGAATTGCCTCCCAATGAATAAACAGTGATTAACCACAGTTTTTGGAAAGCTGAGTTCAATTTTACTAGCCACACCCAGGCTTGATTACTGCCAGAGCTGTAGAATCAAGAAATCACTGAAATAGAACCTATCTGACAACATGCAGTATATTAAAAAGACTCAGAAAGCAACACCTCATGCCCGGAACACAAAGGCCTGTATCACATTTGCCAAAAAAACATCTTGATAATTCCCAAGCCTTTTCGGAAAAATATTCTGTGGACTAACAAGACAAAAGTGGAACTTTTTGGAAGGTGTGCATCCCATTACATCTGGCATATCAGAAAAAGAACATCATACAAACAGTCAAACATAGTGGTGATAGTCTAATGGTCTGGGGCTGCTTTGCTGCTTCAGCACCTGGACGACTTGCTGTATGATGGAATCATGAATTCTGCTCTCTTCCAGAAAATCCTGAAAGAGAATGTCCAGCCATCAGTTTTGACCTTAAACTAATGTGTACTTGAGTTCTGCAGCAGGATAATAATCTGAAGTACACCAGCAAGTTTACCTCTGAATGGCTGAAATAAAAATAAAAAAGAAGGTTTTGTAGTGGCCTAGTCAAAATCCGGACTTAAATCCGATTGCGATTCCGAGGTTGAATGGCTGAATTAAAACAATTCTGCAAAGAAGAGTGGGCCAAAATTCCTCCACAGAGATATGAAAGAGTCACTGGCAGTTATCACAAACCCTTGATTGCAGTTGTTGCTGTCAAGGATGGCACAACCAGTTATTAGGTTTAGGGGGCAATTATTTTTTCACATAGGGCCAGGTTGGTTAGGATAGCATTTTTCCTTGATAACTGATATCATTATTTAAAAACTATATTTTTGAATTTACTCAGGTTATCTTTGATATTCAAATTTGTTTTATAATTTTAAGTGTGACAGATGTGCAAAAACCAAACAAATCTGTAAGAGGGCAAATACTTTTTCACAGAGATAGATAGATAGATAGATAGATAGATAGATAGATAGATAGATAGATAGATAGTAATCCACATCCTGTTAAAAACTCAGTAGTAAATTCTGTATAGCCAATACATCTGTAATGACCCCAGCAAGTGTAAAGCTTAAAGTTGCCTTCTTATTATCCTTAGAGATTTATATGACAATGTACAAAATCTTGCTGGAATGAAAGTATTTTCTGAGCTATCAAGCAAGGTTTAACACTGAGCCACACACAGTTCCCTGTATCTGAGATTAGAAGACACTTGTGCTTTGTGAGCACATATACTGTCTTCAATAAGAAAGCTATTCTATAATACTTTTTTTTTTCTGCTTACCGTATATTCAAACAGCATTTTAGAAATAATAGCTTGAGTCTCATTTGCGGTTGATGTATTGTAGTAGGAAACCTGGGCCCTGGTGCATTAAAAGCCACCAGTATTATGAATGGCATGATAATTGAGGGAACCCGTTAAAATGTAGCATTTTGACCAATTGGCCTAGTAGTTACCCCAATAAAACCAATGTTACATATCTGTATTTTCAGGATTGTTTTTCAACATATTTTAAAGCAGTAACCAGATTTTGCTTGTAAGTGACTGAAAATTAAAGAATAAATATTCATAGACAGCTAAAGTGAACACTAGTTTAGAGGGATGTTTTATTTCCTAAAGCTTAGTATGCTCTAGATTCAGTGTTTCTTTATACATTTTACAATAGGGAAGCCCATTAGAAACATTTTCGGTTTTTATTCTATATAAAAATTGAGGTTTTTCATTTATTTATAATTAAAGCTTAATTACTATGAAAATAAGATATTCTACAACATTGTAATTTGTTTTTAGGGTATTAGTTTGCCATCAATAAATAACAACACTCTAGTTTACATTTATAGGAGTCATTTATCAAAGGCCATTGTGTGCTACTCCAGATTTGACATTCCCTGCACTGTGGGAGTATGTGTTTAATTTATGACCAAGCACATCCCACATCAAATTAAGTACATTCTCCTGCAATCTGTGGGGCATATTTACTAAAGTGTTGCTGCCTGTACGACTGTCTTCTTTTTAAAGTCTCATTTACCAACTGTTTTTGCTCTTGTTTTGGAGGCAATTGTGCCTATTGTGTCTGGTGTGCCTATTTCTCTTTTCTAACTTTTGTGCCTAATTTCTGTCCTATTTATGTCTTATTCCTATGCCACCCGAGGGCTGGTTAGCTCCGTGGCCTTGGGGGTACTCTTGGAGGAGATCTTTCTCATTACAGAGACAAACAAGTATGCATGAAAAGTATTGTAGTCCAGTAAATGCTGCTCTTCCTTTCAAATCTGCTTGCATCAGATAGGTTTAGTGTTCTTTTCTTTTTGGAAGGAAAGATAATTTGAGTATCTTTCCTTAAAACCCAAAGTTACGCAAATTAGCTTTTTTTTCAAAAAGAAAAGAACACTAAGCCTATCTGATGCCAGCAGATATAAGATACTTAAATTTGCATATATGTTTTGCAGTTTGCTGGACTACAATATTTCTTATGCATATATATTGGTCTCCTTAATGAGAAGAGCACCCCCAAGAGAACCCCCCAAGACAGCTACCCCCTTGAGAGAATTAGTATGTTTGTCATTTTAGAAGCAGAACTGGCTTGAACATCTTGTTTCTAATGGAGCATTACATCTTTCAATTTCTTTTAGGACTCAAATTTATTCTCTGAAAGTATTCAGAAAAAATCCTAGGAACCCAGAAACTGCCGCATTCTAGTTTTCATAACATATTTGATTCATCTGTAGATCAACAACATTTTAAAAAGTTGCAAACCCATAGTTTGTAACTTTTGTTACAGTAGTTTCTGGCATAGGGGTCATAGTAAATGACCCTCCTGGTTTGTAAACCCGTACAGGGATAGTTTGACTCTCAGTTGAGTATACCAAATACTCTGTGAACTAAACAACCTTATGTCCAAACCTATACAGTGTTACAAAATGGCAGACAACATAGTGTATCTGCTGCTGATTTTTTTTCTTAGAGCATTGTTTACACTGTATACAGTTTTGTCTTCTCAGCTAAAAGCAGAATGGTATACACTATGTACTGTAATGGTTTTCATCATTTGAGTCTAGATAATACTGTTTGTCAGACTTTGTAATACTGGGTCACACCAGTCCTAGTAGAAAAGTCCCTTGTAGTAAGATGTTACAAATGTAACACCAAGAAATATGGTGTATCTTGGGCTATCCATGTCCAAAATTGTAAATCTACACAAGTTATATGCTTGAATAGATCATAATGATGATAAATATATAGGAAGAAAATGACCAATCCCTTCTGCCATGCTCTGCCCCTAAGCAATGGACAATGTTAAAACATTTGCAATTTATGTGCAAAATGTGAAGTACCATATGTGACTATATTCTGAAACTGCTTTCTTCTCTTCTCACAGGCTTGTTAGGCCTCTTGCAGATTTGATTAGTATTAGTACTTATTCTCAATCTATTATTTTATAGTAATCATTGAGGGTACTTACGGCAAACATTTAATAAGACACCATACGAGCCATGCCTCCTAAATTTTCCACATTCAGAAAAACACTCCTGATTAGTTCTCATGTGTTTCTTTGATTCTAGGAGAAAATGTCTCTGTTACAGCAGAACTAACTAATTACCTATTGACATGCTTCATAAGGTCCTGTATGCTTGGCAATATTTCTTTCCCTGTGCCTCTCCCTGAAATAGGTAAAAAGTTATATATGAGTAACTGCTGATTGGCTTTCTATGTGTAGAAGTAGAGCAGTGTATGAATATTATGTTGGCACTTTGTCTATGACTGTTAAATGTTATAGGTCACCATGGTTAATGCTATTGTAAAGGAATTTGGCACCTAATTAAGGTAGAGAAAAACAGTCTTTTGTAGCATGCATAGTACATTGAATGACCCTTTGTAGCACAGACCATTTAATGTCACTTGGAGACTTGTTTAAAGTTATGCCGAATAGGATATTAGCACAAATATAGACATAAACCTTTAAGTCATATATTACTTGCCACTTTCTGGTCAACATATATTCATAAATGGTAAACCTTTCACACTTTAAGAATAGGTTATCTTTATTTCACACTGACTTTAAAAAGAACAAGAATAAATATTTTGTAACAAAAATACAGGTTGTTTGAGTGTTTATCAATGCTAGTCTTTGTTCTTGCGTATCCTTACAGCCTAAAAAGCTATATCTTTTTGCCATCTGAAAATACATCACTCCATTTATTGTAGTTACATTTTATTTAGGGCACTCCAGATAAAGAAGTTGCCAATCCTGTAATTCATATATTATAGTGCATAAAGCTTTTATAAAATATAGCATTAAAAGGAAACTGTCATGACGAGTTAAGCCAAGAACCAATTGTCCAGAAGGCTAGCAGGTTGACAGTTATATTCTTTTATATCCTGCCCCATTCCTCATATTTATAAGGGGCTATCAGGTAGGCCCGTTACTCATGAAGTCACACTGGCCGGTCCCTATCCTGTCTTAATTGATGTCCTACAGACCAGGTACTGTATGCCACCTACAACAGCATCTAGCCCATGTGAAGTGAAGAGAGATCTACAGGTCTCAGCTTTATGTGAATGTTGGACATAAATCAAGCAAGTGAGTCTCTTCTAAAAAGTGGCTTCACTCCCATGACAGTTTACAAGTAATTAGAATATAGTGTAGTATATACTGATTTCAAAGTACTTTTTTCTCCATCAGCCAAAATATAGAACAGCATCACTGTCACCCTTTTACTGTCTTGTATAAAAGATTGGGGTGATTTGAGGCTTAAATCCTCATGATAGGTTCTATTGAAACCAACCCTATCATCAAAGAGACCATTAAGAAGTAAGGATATATAAATTGGATCTACGCTATGCTAAAATAAATTCAGACCTAAAACTTGAATTGCTGTAAACTACTCAAATACATCATTTTACCGGCCAAAATTAGACTCATTTTGCTACTATATATATTCTTCTGGCAAATCTACTTTAAAATATTATAACCAATTAGTGATTACCCACATTTCCTTAAAAAACATTGTGTAGAGCAATTTGATTGAGTTTTAGATGCTTCTACTTGGTTGATCTGGCAAATTGGTGAGAAAACTGGAGCAGAAAAAAATAGACATGGGGGTAGGAATAAGGAATATAAAGAGCCTGTGTAAGAGCATGGGAACCAGTTACATTTTATTTTTGATACAATAAAATGTAGTGAGAGCAATGAAAGCTAAAAACTGTTTGATAGCTATGAAAACCCAGGGAAATGTTGTGGCAGTTTTGAAAAATCAGATCATGTGTTATTAGATGAGTATTAGTTGTATTATTCCAATAAGTAGTGAATTTCCTGCATATTGAAATGTCTTTTAACCATATCCCTAGCAGGGCAGTAATTCACTAGCCAAGAACATTTGTGGCATGTTCTTGCGACTAAACGTTCTACTTCAAGTTTATCTTCCACCACTTCTCATTAAACTTGGTTTAATGAAAAAAATTTGTAAATGCACTTAATCGTGATGGAAATTTTTTTCAGTATTTGAAAGAGAAGTTTAGCACACCGAAAACTGTGGCTAAAATAAAGGCCAGAATTTTTATTGGTCCTGAAATCAACAAACTAATGCATGATGACACATTCAGAACAAAACTCAACCCTCTGGAACTTGCAGCTTGGGATGCATT
Organism: Rhinella marina; assembly: GCA_900303285.1. Lineage (NCBI taxonomy): Eukaryota > Metazoa > Chordata > Amphibia > Anura > Bufonidae > Rhinella > Rhinella marina. The sequence continues at coordinate 6,822 of ONZH01019005.1, read as the reverse complement.
TGTGCTAGTAGTGCAGAACTTCCTTGGGAACAGACGAGCTGCAAACTATGCTGAATTAGTAGACAACATGCTTACAGCATATGAACAACTTGGATACTGAATGTCATTGAAAGTGCATTTCTTACATTCCCATCTTGACTTTTTCCCACCCAATTTGGGACACGTAAGTGAAGAACATGGAGAGTGGTTCCATATAGATATTTCTACAATGGAGGACAGGTATTAAGGCCGCTGGAATCCCAGCATGATGGGGGACTACTGCTAGTTTTTGAAACTGGAAAATATGACCGTTCACAAACGCAAAAGCAGATGCCTGAAGCACTTTTAACAGTAAGACTTTTAAACTGAGTTAAACCCGTTCTGTTCAAAATTAATCAATGCTTTCCAAGTGCTTAATTCATTTAGGCATACTTACGCATAGCAAAATTTTTTGATGTGTTACAACAATTCTGACCGGATTTATAATCCACACTCTCGATTTAGTATAGGACTAATGGTTTTTGCCCAGTAGCAGATGAAAAGTTTTTTTTTTGTTTTGTTTTGTTATTGGTTGAGACTACAGAGGGGAAAACTGCTAAACAATGACAGTTGAAATCCATATAATGGTCAGGTACAGTGCTATTGCTCATATAGACATATTACAGCTTACTGTATTTGGAAAAGTAATCTGAAAGTTTACAGTAGGTATACTTTAAGTCAGGGGCGTAGCTAAAGGCTCATGGGCCCTGGTGCAAGAGTTCAGCTTGGGCCCCTCCCCAGCGCTGGTGCACCTAGCTTTTCTGCCGGCCAAGTCAAAAATTGAACCCCCCCCCATGCCAAATTCTCACCCTAACCTTTTCCCTCCTAACATTACGTATATCACTACAGAACATACAGGAAAGGCTACATTCACACGACGTTGTTTTTTCAGCCTCCGATCTGCATATTTTGCGGCTCAGATGCGGACCTATTCACTTCAATGAGCACTGTGTGCTGTCCGCATCTGTATGTCCATTCCTATTTTTGTCCATTTTGCGGACAAGGATAGGCATTGTTACAGTGGATCTGCAAAAAAAATGGATGCCATACGGAACATCATCCTTTTTTTGCGGATCCACAATTTGCAGACTGCAAAACACAATGTTCGTGTGAATGTAGCCTAAAACAGCGCCCCATACCTCGTGCATCCAGTATAATACAGCGCCCCATACCTCTTACATCCAGTGACTTCTCCTCGGATGTAGATCTTCTCTTTCCTCATCTCCTTTCAGACCAGATGCCATTTTTCAGCCATTTCTCATCTCTGCAGTTAGACAGAAAAAAATCTTAGTTTACTACTTTTCCATCATCCTCCTGTCTTCTAGACAAATCATCCTACCACCCCCAGTACTGTGCCACTAGTACCACACAGATAGTGCCCTTCAATAATTATTGGCACACAGTGTCCTAAAATAACTGCGCCCAGCAAATAGTGCCCCGTAATAGTGTAAACATAACTTTCCCCCTGAAATAACTGCGCCCCCAGTGCCCCCATGTGCCCCCATGTGCCAGTAAAAATGCCCCCAGTGCTCCCGTGCCATTAAGAAATGCCCCAGTGCCAGTAAAAATGCCCCCAATGCCCCCATGTGCCAGTAAAAATCCACCAGTGCCAGTAAAAATGCCCCCAGTGCTCCCATGCCATTAAGAAATGCCCCCAAGTTCCATTGAGAAATGCCCCCAGTGCCAGTAAGAAATGCCCCCAGTGCCCCCATGTGCCAGTAAAAATGGCCCCAGTGCCTGTAATAATGCCCCCAGTGCCAGTAAAAATGGCCCCAGTGCCTGTAATAATGCCCCCAGTACCAGTAAAAATGGCCCCAGTGCCAGTAATAATGCCCCCAGTGCCCCCATTTGCCAGTAAAAATTCCCCCAGTGCCTGTAATAATGCCCCCAGTGCAGGAAAATTGCCCCAGTGCCCCTATTTGCCGGTACAAATGCCCCCAATGCCCCCCCCCCATGTGCCAGTAAAAATGCCCCCATGTGCCCCCAATAGAGCTCCCTCCGGTCCAAGACTACAACAATAATAAAAATAAACACTTATACTTACCTCCATGGAGCTGGCAGCGATGCGATGCAGGCCTCTTCCGGCCTGTGTCCCGCGCTCTACGGCTCAGGCGGCGCAATGACGTCATCACGCCGCCTGAGCCGGCCTCTGATAGGCTGCAGGCCTAGTGCCTGCAGCCTATCAGAGGAACGGGCAGGGAAGACGCCTCTCCCTCCCCTGCCCCGCATTACAGGCATCTGTATCGCCGTCCTGAGGATGGCGATACAGATGACTATGGAGATGAGCGCTTCCACAATGGAAGCGCTCATCTCCCTCTGCCCCGCCGCTGCCGCCACCCGCAACTATGTGCAGGCTCGCGCCGCACCTGCCTAATTGGCGGTGCGGCCCCGCAAGTGGCGGGGGGCTCTCGGGGGCCCCTCTGGCTTAGGGGCCCGGTCGCAACTGCGACCGCTGCGACCCCTATAGCTACACCATAGCTTTAAGTACATATTACAGATAGATGGTTGACTTTAAAACGATACTGCAATCTAGCCTGAGCCAAAGCAGGCTGAACTGTATAGCAGGCTGAACTGTGTGAAGTATGAGGGTTTCTCTAGTGATACCCATTACATGTTACAGTCATAACTATGACAATTATTACTAGAAAACAATGTCTAATATATTTCTTATGATTGGAACAGATCAGGTTTTAGTGTGCATGCTTTATTTTAGAATTTAGCCTTTATTTGTACTAATAAGCAAGTCAAAATTGTCCTGGTTACCAGAGGTGCAAAATGTCTAAACCCCCCTTGCTATCAAAAGGGTTAATAGTAATGACCAAAAGCAAACACATCCCATATGAATGTGGATGCTCAATATTGAGCATAGTAATGTGTGTAACATGTACTGATAAGTCCTTCCTAACATTTCCTCTTGGGTGAACATTATAGTTGAGCAAATCAAAGTATTCATCGTGAACTTTGATATGAATTTCAGGGAAAATTCCATTTGCTGTAAAGCCAAATTTCCTCATGCTTTGTGGTAACAAATCAATTTTAAATATTCTCAAAGGGCACGCACTCTCCTCACTGGATATGAATAGAAATATTTTAATATTCAATTGAAAATATATACAAACAGCACATATTAAAAAACATATAACATAAAATCATAGAAGTACACGTAGGTGTTACCATCCCTATTTCATTACTTGTATTCCATACAATGTTCCCAATGGTTATTCTTAGATGGTGTAGAAATCCTCTCCACTTTACATTAGCACCCTCTCTTCATAACATCCTTTAACCCCTTCGCGCCCAGCGCCGTACATGTACGGCGCTGGGGCGATGCGGGCACATGACGCCCGCTCGCGGGTGCGGCGGGCGTCATGGCCAGCAAGTCTCTGCTGTTTCTAACAGCAGAGACTTGCCACTACTTACCGCCATCGGCGGCGTCTTCCTGGGAGCCTAGATGCGTCTCTAGTGTACAGACACCCCGTGTGGCCAATCGGGGTGTCTGTACACCATATGAAAACTGTAATCCTCGCTGGTGAGGATTACAGTTTTCAAAGTGCAATTCTTATTCTGGCCACTAGATGGCAGGCCAGGATAAGAAATGAGCAATTCTTGGATATCTGAGACTATAAAATCCATGATTGCTCATAAAGAAAAAAAAAAGGCACAATATATCAGCCCATATTTGACCTTTCAAATAGTAAAAAAAAAATTAAAAAAAAATGTTAAAAAATATATAAAAAATAAAAAAAGATATAAAAGTTCAAATCACCCCCCTTTCCGTATAATTAAAAAATAAATACCTAAATAACAATAAATATAGACATCATGGGTATCACCGTGACCGAAAACGCCCGTACTTTTAAAATATAAAAAAAAAAATTCCAATACGGTGAATTGTGTGGCGGAAAAAAAGCGTCCAAATGGCGATTTGCCGTTTTTTGTCACTTTTTTTTCTAAAGAAAATTAAATAAAAAGTGATCAAAAAGTCATACACACCCCAGAATGGTATCAATAAAAACTTCAGATCGTCCCGCAAAAAATGAGCCCCCATACAGCTCTGTACACATAAATACCAAAAAGTTATAGGGGTCAAGATTTGACAAGGAAAAAAAAAAAAAAGGGCAACTTTCTAATTATTTTATCACTATGAAAACGCAGGAAAAACTATACATATTAGGTATTGCCGGATTCGTACTGACCAGTAGAATGAAAGTAATGGATCAGTTTTAATGCACATCGAACGCTGTAAATAAGAAACCCGTAGAACTGTAGCGGAATAGCGTTTTCTTTGCAATTTTACCCGGTTTGGAATTTTTTTCCCACTTCCCGCTACACCATATGCAATATTAAATGGTGGCGTTGGAAAGTACAACTTGTCCCGCAAAAAATAAGCCCTCATACAGCTATGTGAACAGAACAATAAAAGAGTTATGGCTGTTTGAAGGCAGGGAGCGCAAAACGAAAATGCATAACCGAAAAAACCTCCGGGCGCGAAAGGGTTAAAAGTAGTGTAGCCTCCTCCGTATTTATGTATAAACAACGATACTATCAGTCTCTTATAATGGCATATATGCAGTCACTAGTATATTATCAGTGATACAAATCTCCACCAGGGTACGTTGACTCGCTGAATGGGGCTGGTATTTCGGATATTAGTATTGTACCAGTTGTACTCACAAAGTTATCTCTTTATATCGTCATATAAAGTCCTCCGATTAAGTGGATCAAATTGCCTCCGAGAAAAGGGTTGTGCACTTACTAGAGTTGAGCGAATCCTAAAAGATTCGGGGGTTCGGAATTCGGCCCGAATCCCACCGCGGGATTCGTGGGTTCGGGCCGAATCACGAATCCCATTAAAGTCTATGGGAGACCCGAATATTTTTGCAGGGGCCAAAGGTTCTGCACAGTCAAGTTTGCCCCAACATGTGAAAACCTCAGAAAAAGATGGAAACACCTTGGAAATGGATAGGAAACACCAGGGGCAGCATGTAGGGATGCCTCTGAGGCTCCCTAATTGCACCATTTTTTCTAAATCTGGCCAATAGTCTGGTGATGACCCCAAGGCAATTTTCAGGGACACGGTAATGGTGACCCACTTAAAAATGCTGCCTGACAACCTGGCGGTGAACCCCTGATTGTCTGTCTTTCAATAAGATTGCAGTGTAAAGCATGGTGGTGAGCCTCAGTAATAAGATTGCAGTGTAAAGCATGGTGGTGAGCCTCAGTATGACTTTTTAGATGGAGATTGCATGTGGTTACGTTATCCCTGGAACCCCACAGTCACCCCTTCTCTGATGTGCTACCCCAGAACATTCTCTGCCCCAATTCGCATGACCATTTGCAATCTCAGTGTGCTGACAGTGGGGATTTACCAGTGTTGTCTGAGGAGGTGGTGGACAATGGCGAGACACAGGTGTCGGGGGGTGAGTTAGTTGTATGGGAAGCAAGTTACAGTGGGGACTCCTTGGGGGGACTTTCTCATGATGGGACAGATTCAACTTGGGTGGATCAGGCACAGGAACAGACCTTTTTTTTTGTGTTTATTTAACATTTATTTAGCACAAATAACCACAGAGATATTTATTCGTTCTCTTCGCTGCGCAGTCTGGCGTTGGGGTTCGTCACTTTGATGGCGAGCTGTGCCGCTCTCTCCACAATGGTCTTTCGGTTCTTTGAGGAGACGTTGTGGGCGATTTCTGCACAGAAGGACTTGCTGCTCATCAACAGAACCTCAAGATCCTTGACATTGTGGACCAGGAATTTGCGGAACCCTGTGGGCAGCATGTGTTTGGTCTTCTTGTTGGTACCGTACCCAATGTTGGGCATCAGGACAGTGGCGTAACTACAACTAGCTGGGCCCCACAGCAAATCTTTGAACGGGGCCCCCACAACAACTTCATCACAACCCCCAATTTACATGCAACCCTCATTCTTGTGCCTAGTCAAGGTTGCGCTCTCTCAGACAAGGCCTGGCAGCTGCTCAGTCTGTTTCCTAGAGTGTCAGTGTATATAACGTTATTGTATAAGACTGTTTAGGGGCCCCTGACAGTAAAATGTTTTAGTCTTCCTCCTGAAGGGGCCCCTTGTGGGTCTGGGCCCCAAAGCAGCCGCTTCCCCTGCTTCTCCTATAGTTACGCCCCGCATCAGGATCTGCCCTTTGAACCTCCTGCGGGCTCTGTTGTCAATACCTCTGGGTTTACGCCAGTTACGCTTAATCTTTACATAACGGTCTGATTGGTGGGGGATGAACTTCTTCGTCCGCTTCTTGACGATCCTGGGCTTAATGAGGGGCCGGAGAGCCGCCATGAAACCGGTTTGGAGCGTCCGCCTTCTCCGCAGACAGCCCGAGGAAGAGAGCGGAACAGATCAATTTTAAGTGTGAGGCAACATCAGCACCACAACCGCTTGGACGAGGCAGTGCGCATTGTGTTTAGAAAGGCTGATGGGCTTCCGTCAGCACTGTGTGTATAGAACCCCATGGCTTTCCTAAAAAATTTGGTTTACAAAGCCGCATGACTCCTGAAAAATTGTTATTAGAAAGACGGATGACTTTCCAGAAAATTGTTATTAGAAAGACGGATGACTTTACTGAAAATTTGTTATTAGAAAGACGGATGACTTCCCAGAAAAATTGTTATTAGAAAGACGGATGATTTTACTGAAAATTTGTTATTAGAAAGACGGATGACTTCCCAGAAAAATTGTTATTAGAAAGACGGATGACTTTTACTAGAGAAAATCTTGAGTTATTAGAAAGACGGATGACTTCCCAGAAAAATTGTTATTAGAAAAGACGTATGACTTTCC
>ONZH01019004.1:0-74219 GCA_900303285.1 Rhinella marina | reverse complement strand
AAACTCGCCTCTGCCCTCTGTTACTGCCACTACTAGTACCACCCTCCTCCTCTGAGCTCAAATCCTCCTCACCAGCCTGATCCGCTTCCCAGGTCCTCCGGTCTAACACATCAGATTCATCATCAGACTCCTCCACAACACATTTCTCGGAATGCAAATTAGGCTGTTCACCACCAACTGACAATTCCAGGCTGTCCAAACTCTGACTGTCCTCTAAGAAATCCTCAGGGAGGCTGTCCTCTATAACCGCCGGATTATAAGGTGGGCTTCGGTGGCTTTTTTTTTTTAGAAATTGCAGAAGGGACACCACTAGGAGGGAACACTGAAACCCGAGAGGTGGCAGAAAATGACGGGGATTGCTTGAGTGGAATGGTGGAGCAGGACGAGTCTGACCCCTGGCTACATATGGATACTGTATCAGCAGATGACAGCAGATCATCCGGCTGAGACTGAGATGAGCGTGCCATCCACTCGCCTACCTCATCTACTTTCTCCTCCACTATAATTTTGCGTCTCGGTGGGTTAGCCTGGTGGAACAACGGCCAAGTATTGCGAATACTACTAGTAGATGCTCTGGCTACAGGTCTTTTGGCACTGCTGCCCTGTGCCACCTTCTCCTTTTTTTTAAAGCTCAAAGTCTGGCTGGAACTGGACCCCTTTTGCTTATCCATTCCAGACATTTTTCAATTCACTCTGTGGCCCTGCAGCTGGTCTTTGTCCCTGTATCTCACTGTCTCTCCCTATCTCTCCCTCCCTGCTTGATTAAATACTAGCCCTGAACTGGCCCTGCAATTGCCCTGCAGTATCCCTGATATGTGTATTATGGATTCCCAGAGCTATTATATCAAATTTTCACAAAACAGGTCTCAAAACTTCACACACAGTGCTTCTGTTCGTCTCAGCAGTCGCAGCAGAAGTGATGCGTCACTGGCTTACCGAGCCTGAGCCAATCAGAGTAAGCCCTGCCCACTAGGTCAGGTGACCACTTTCTTCCCGGGCTTTTTTGCACGATAAACGAACTAACAGTAAAAGTTTGCTAATGAATTGAATTCGTACGCAACAGCGTATACAGTAACTTATACGTAGCAATAGCGTATAATTTATAGGACAAACTACGTAGCGAATGCGTACAAAGCCGAAGAGAATCACCTAATATTCGGATTCGCTTCTCAGCTAAAAATTCTCAAGATTCGATACGAATCGATTCGCTCATCTCTACCCCTGATATATTTATAAATAGTTATTAGATCTCCCCTCAGTCGTCTTTTTTCTAAAGTGAATATCCCCAATTTTGATAATCTTTCTGGGTACTGTAGACCACCCATTCCAGTTATTACTTTAGTTGCCCGCCTCTGAACCCTCTCCAGCTCTGCTATGTCTACCTTGTTCGCAGGAGCCCAGGACTGTACACAGTACTCCATGTGAGGTCTGACTAATGATTTGTAAAGTGGAAGGACTATGTTCTCATCACAGGCATCTATGCCTCTTTTGATGCAACCCATTATCTTATTGGCCTTGGCAGCAGCTGTCTGACACTGGTTTCTACAGCTTAGTTTGCTGTTCACTAAAATTCCGAGGTCCTTTTCCATGTCAGTGTTACCCAGTGTTTTACCATTTAGTATGTACTGGTGACTTGCATTATTCCTTCCTATGTGCATAACCTTACATTTGTCCGTGTTAAATCTGCCACATCTCTGCACAAGCCTCCAATTTATCCAGATCCCTCTGTAGCAGTATTACTTTACGCAGTTTAGTGTCATCTGCAAAAATTTATATTTTACTGTGCAAGCCTTCTACCAGATCATTAATAAATATATTGGAGAATTGGGCCCAATACTGACTCCTGGGATACCCCACTAGTGACAGTGACCCAATCTGAGTGTGTACTATTAATAACCACCCTCTGTTTTCTATCACTGAGCCAGTTACTTACCCCTATACAGACATTTTCTCCCAGTCCAAGCATTCTTATTTTATATACCAACCTTGTATGCGGTACAGTGTCAAATGCTTTGGAGAAGTCCATATATACGACATCCATTGATTCGCTGTTGTCAAGTCTAGGACTTACCTCCTCATAGAAACTGACTAAATGGGTTTGACATGACCGATCCCTCATGAAGCCTTGCTGATATGAAGTTATTTGCCTATTTTCATTGAGGAACTCCACTGTTTTTTGGACCCTTTTTGAATATTGGCACCACATTTGCTATGCGCCAATCCTGTGGAATACTTCATGTCAGTATAGAGTCCTTAAATATCAGAAATAAGGGTCTGGCTATGACATTACTTAATTCTCTTAGGATACAGGAGTGTATGCCATTTGGTCCTGGCGATTTGTCTATTTTAGGGTCCATTCACACAACCGTGTGAATGGGTCCGCATCTATTCTGCAATATTGCGGAATAGATGCGGCCCATTCACCTCTATGAGAGCGGGTAGCCGCCGCACGGAGCCAGCTTGGCTCTGCATTAAAAGATAAAACATGTCCTGTTGCGGACAAGTATAGGCATTTTCAATGGGACATCCAGCCATGTGTTCCGAGTTTTGCGGAACACATGCCGGGCGGCACCCGTAGTATTGCTGGTCCACAATAATACGGCCGTCTGAATGGGGCCTTAATCTTTTTAAGACACAGCTGTACTTCTTCCTGGGTCAAACAGGGCACTTTTATTAGGGAATTTACTTTTATATTCTGCATTTCAGCTGCCATTTAATTTCCTCAGTGAATACAGTGGAGAAAAAAATATTTAATAGCTTTGCTTTTTCCTCATCGCTCTCTGCAACTCCCCCCTCATTACTCTGTAAGGGGCCAACATCTTTAGGTTTATACTTCTTGCCATTTATATAATTGAAGGACATTTTAGGGTTAGTTTTACTCTCTTTGGCGATTAATCTCTCAGTCTCTAGATATTTGTCTTTTACATATTCTATTTTTTCCTTATAGTTTTTCAATAATTCCTCGCTCCCCTCATGTTTTAGTGATTTAAATGCTTTCTTTTTGTCATTTATTACTTTCTTTACAGTTCTATTTATCCACATTGTTTTTTTCTTGTTTCTTAACCTTTATTTCACATAAGGTATGTACCCCTCACAATTAGATATTAGGATTCTTTTATAAATATCCCATTTTGTGGCTGTATTTTTATTTTTGAGGACTTTCTCCCAGTTAGTTAGGCCCATGGCCTCTCTTAGTTGGCTACATTTTGCCTTTTTGAAGTTTGGTATTTTTGTTCCTCCCTGAAGAAACACTCTTTTAAATGACAATTTGAAGGTTATTATATTATGTTCACCATTTCCCAGGTGCCCCCCCCCCCAACCTGCACATCTGTTGTTCTGTCAGGTCTGTTGGTTAATACTAAGTCCAGTATGGCTGTCCCTCTAGTCAGGTCATGAACCAGTTGGGAAAGGTTATATACAGGTTATATACATAAAGGTTATATTTCAGTTTCCCAGTCTATATCTGGGTAGTTGAAGTCTCCCATAATAGATAGAGATATATTATGGAGATATATCTATGATGGAGATATATATATGATGATGGAGATATATATGATGATGGAGATATATCTATGATAGAGATATATCTATGATAGAGATATGGATATTATATAGATAGATATTTTATCAGTTTCTATATAACATCAAAGGTCGGTTGGCAGGTACAGGGGAGTATTATCTGGACACCAACATGACTGATTATGTGGAGAAGACTTCCCTGCTATGAATACAACATGATGCTAGGGATAAATTGGATGCTCCTTTTTCAGAGGTAGAACTTTAGGCAGTTATTTTTTCACTACCTAGAGGTATAGCCCTAGTCTGGACGGATTCATTGCAGCTTTCTATAAAATTCAAATATCTGTTGTTGCCTACTCTCACGACACTCCTTTAATAGCTTTTCTCCTTCATGCCCATTTTTGTGCCAAGCTTTAAGGCCTACGTAACTCTTCTCTCTGCAGTAACAATCTCTCAATTTCCTTAATTGTGACATCAAACTGTACTCTAAACTGTTAGCAGATTGCCTGGGGAATGTCATTCCAGCTACCCTTCATGTTAATCAGGTTGGTTTTGTCCCTGGGAACAAGGCCAGGAATAATACTCTATGTACCCCCAACCTAATTTCCCATGTCCCTCTCTGTTTATTATCTGTCGATGCAGAAAGAGCATGTGATAGTGTCTATTGGAGGTTTTTATGGGCAATCTTACTTCAACTAGGCTTGGATTCTCGATTTCCCGATCAGTTGATGGCTTTGTACTTCAAGCTGCCTGCCAAGATACAAGTTAATAGAATTCTGTCAGACTCTATTGAAATAAGAAATGGTACTGTACATGACAGAGATGTCCCCTATGCCCACTGCTATATATCTTGACAATGGAACATCTCGCAACGGAGCTAAGGCACAACCCTGATAATCATGGAGTGAGAGTGAGCAATAAACACTGTAAACTTGCCTTTTTGGCACATGCTTTACTGCTTTTTGTGTCTTAGAAACATTTCTTCATTTGGTCCTTAAAGAATTTGAAAGGTTTGGCAGTTTGAGGTATGTCAAAACCAACGTATCCAAAATGATAGCTCTCAACATCTCCCTGCTCACCTCAGAATTACGGTCTTTGGAACAAAATTATGAGTTTGAGTGGCAGGACAATAGTATCACTTATCTTGGGCTATTATTTACGCTCCCTTACAATGGAAAATGCTAATGGTTCTCCAGACATATAAAAATAGGTGGTTTGGGCGGATAAATGTGATAAAGATTGAAGTTTACCTAATCCGAAACTATATAATGAGGTGGCTGCTATTGACACGTTATTGGACTGGATGCACTCAGAATCTATGTACTAAACAATGGGTGGAGTTGGAATTCCATTTGGACCCTTGGGACCTACTGATTGCCCCTTGGCTCCAACCGGAGGATAGACGACAACTAGGTCAGTCTGTGTTCTTGACTGCTCATACCGTAGAGATTTGTGATAATTGGATAGATTTCTTCTTGACGAGGCTGGATGTTTCAATTAATATGCAACCCCATCTTTTATCCTGGATTAGGGACACAGCGCTTTTTATTATGGAGGTCGGAATGTATACCTAGATTTGGTGAGCTACTTGAAGCAGATAACTTACCCTCCTTTGAATCCCTACGCTCTAGAGCTCCAATCGTGACATTATCCTGGCTAAAATATGAACATTTACAATCATTGCTTTCTGCATTTGATGACCTTTTTCTCCTATCATCTGTGGTGCCGAGATGTCTATCACAAATGTAACAATTGCTCCTCAATTTGAGCAACTCAGACCGTGCACCATATTTCCAGAAGTGGGAAGGAGATTTGTTCTTGACGGTCTTGAAAATTGTGTACATTTTCACATGGCCTTTCTCTGGCATCCCAGATGAAGGAGAAGAATTAAAAAAATGCTGTCTTGTTGGTATTACTGCCTGGTAATTATACACCATGATGTTGTTCAGAGCAGGGTACCATGCTCCACACATATGGTGGGCCATTCCTAGCATCAAAACATTTTGGAATCGTATTTTACAATTGCATAATTTCTCTGGGAACATATTCATAATTCTCCTCTATGCACACTTTTCTTCCTATTACGTAGAACTTTTCCTCAAGTCAAAACGAAAATTCTACGTTATCTTCTTACAACAGCTAGGATTATTATTACAAGACATTGGAGGTAGATAGTAGTGCCCTCTCTTCGTGAATGGTCTGAAGCAGTTTGACTCTTTTATAGAATGTATGAACCAGTGGCCGACACATGACCACTGGCACTCATCTACTTTTTTTTGGCTCTATGAAACCCATGGATGCCTTTCGTGGTATTTGAGTCTCTTATTACTGACAGATCTGAGGACCTTGTGTAGCTCCTTTGCGTAGAGCGAACTAGCCTTGGCAGCCTATAAGTGGGATGTCTTTTTGTATGTTCTCCTCACTAGTTTCTTTTGTTATATATATGCGCTTTCTCTTCCCCTCCTCTCTGGCCGCACTTTCTATCTTTTCATCCCTTCCTTCATAGCAGATCCTTCTCCAGATTTTTAACTAGATTAGCTTTATTAAGCCCTGATCTAATAAGGGGGACCAAAATATATGAGAAGTTACAGTTTGTCTTGATGTCATTCTCACTTTTATAGTAATATTTGCTTTCACATTTGTGTATTGATTTCGACAAGTTGAGTTATGTTATACACTTATTGTCTAATTGGAAGAAAATTGTAAACCTTAGTAAAAACATTGTACATACAGGTGTTGTGCAGGCAGTATATATTGAAGACTTATCCTCAGTATAGGTCATCAATATCTGATTGTCGGGGGTCCGACCCCTGGGGTCCCCCCGATCAGTTGTCATTACACTATGTCTCCCTTACAGCGATGACGCAGTGTAATTACAAGTACTTGGTCATATTTTTATTATAAATTAAATTTGTGAACTCTTGTTTACAAAATAAACTTATAGAAAGTACAATTGCAGCATGGTAAAGATCCTCTCAATGATGATTAAAGGGAATCTGTTAGCTTTGTGGGCTTTGCTGTTCCAAGTGCGCAACACAAAGCCCGCCCAGCTGAGCACTTGGGAGCCATTTTGCTATAAACTAAAAGTGCTTTTCCTGGACATGAATTAAAGACACAAAGAGGTAAGACCAGCAATTGAGACCGTATTCAGCGCAGACGCAGTAAGGAAGCGTCTTTCACTATGCATGCGCTGATTACGCTGAGTATGGCGCAGGCATGAGATTTCCCCAGCATACAGGGCCTGGCCCTGTCAGTCAAGCTTCAAAGGGCGGATGAATAAGGTGGGAGTACGGAGCCTCTAGGAGCAGGGGCAATGCCTCCCCTGCCCCTAGAGGCTAATTAGCATAATATAAAAGTTAAATTTAATCAGTAATGGGGGAATGGAGAAAACTAAGAGTAGGGTAGTTAGGTGCAGCTGACATTAGCATATTGCTAATGTCAGCCAGTTTAATTTGGGTTTTTCTGGTGGCAAAAACCCTTTAAATACCTATAAATTGATGTCACATAGGCGGAATCTGGAAGTAAAACATAGGATATGTATAAAGAATGATTCAAAACCTCTTGTAAACCTTGTCTAGGTAACAGCACTGATATCAAACGTGTTAATCATGCAACCCAAGGTAAATATAGATATATGTATCGTACGAACGTAATTACCTGCATCAGTTCGCATGTGCTTGACCTCCATATTTTATTTTTATTTTAAAACATATTTTTATTGGAGGCACTTAAGTATGATGCTACAGCATTGGGTCAGGAAAAACATATGTCAAGTGCCAATTTTTGACATAAAATATCAGATTGGTATAAACAGTTTACACATGAGCACGATTTATATTGGGTGGTGAAGGGAAAAAGGGGAGGGGGGAGGTAGGGAAATAATCCCATTCTGCAGAGAAGACTATGTTACAGTTAGATCACATTTTCATTATGAAGAAAAGCTGCGAAACTCACGCCACGAACTCCATGTCTAGATAAATTTGGTTGTACGTCTGGTCTCCCATCCCGCAATGTTCCAATCTATAGATGTCATCACAGGGGCGGACACACCGCCTGTGCAGCCGGTTCGGCTGCACAGGGGCCCAGGGCCGGAGGGGGGCCCTTTCTTACCGGCGGCAGGGGGAGATGAGCGCTTCCATTTCGGAAGCGCTCATCTCTATATTCATCTGTATCGCCGTCCTTAGGACGCCGATACAGATGGATAATGCAGGGCGAGGGAGGGAGAGGCGTCTCCCTTCCCCGTTCCTCTGATAGGCTACAGGCCTAATGCCTGCAGCCTATCAGAGGCCGGCACAGGCGGCGCGATGACGTCATCGTGCCGCCTGAGCGGTACAGCGCGGGACACAGGCCGGAAGAGGCCTGCATCGTGTCGCTGACAGAGGCAAGGAGGTAAGTATAAGTGTTAATTTTTTTCATTTAAGCTGGCACACAGTGGGGCACTATGGGGAAGGAGTACTATGGGGGCCACTATGGAGGGCACCATGGAGGAGGGGCACTATAGAGGAGGAACACTATGGGGGCCACTATGGAGGAGGAGCACAATGCGGGCACTATGGAGGAGCACTATGGGCAGCCACTATGGAGGAGGAGCACTATGGGGGCCCTATCTTGTATACTGACACACATGGGGGATAGTATGGAGAAGGAGGGGAGAGGAGCACTATGAGGGCATCTACTGGGAGTCCTATCTTATACACTGGCACACATGAGGGCACTATGGAGGGGGAGGATCACTATGGGGGGCCCTATCTTATATACTGGCAGACATGGGAGGGCACAATGGAGAAGGGGGGAGAGGAGCACTATTGGGGTCATTGTATAGGGGCACTAATAGGTTTTTTTGGGCACACAGTAGGGGGCATTGGCACACATTATGAGGGCACTATGGAGACATTGGCTGGCCGGGGGCACTAATTATTTCTATTGGTGGGACTTTGGGGAGCACTATTACGGTGGGGGGCACAGTATCAGCTTAGCACAGTTATTTTTGGGGAACATTTTGGTTATAATTTCCTGGGTGCACTTATTTTTTTGGGCACTGTGTGCCAATAATTACTGAAGGCGGTAGTATTTGAGGGGGACTGTTTCTGCAGTATAGTTTTGGGGAGCATAGCGGGAACAGTATTGGGGGTGGCAGGATGGGGAGTTCAAGAAGGTGGGAGAATGATGGAAAAGTAGGAAACTAAGATGTCTATTTGTCAAACACTGCAGAGAGAAGAGATGGCTGAAAGAAATCATCATGGCGGTCTGGTCTGAAAGAAGATGAGGAAAGTGAACTTCTACATCTAAGAAGACATCACTGGATGTAAGAGGTATGTGGACCTGTATTAGGCTACTTTCACATTTGAGTGAGTGATTCTGGCAGGCTGGAGAACAGGCAGCAGAGAACAGCCTTCTGGAATTCATTGGCTCCGGCACTGCTGGATGCACAACTATATTAACTATATTGGGGTCAGGCAGAGATCCGGCCACAATCTGGCAAAAATGCCGAGTTTCAGCGTGACACAAACTGCTGCACGCCTGAGTTTGTGTCCGGCCAATTTCTTGCATTCTCTGCCAAATCAGGTGGCTGGAGCGTTGTGCTGCATGTGTGAAAGTAGCCTTACCCTGTGTGTTTTGTATTGCTGTATGTAATGTTAGGACACCGTAGGCCCAGACACATTCCTTGCACAGGGGCCCTCTGCTGTCTGTGTCCGCCCCTGTGTCATCACATTTTGTAAGCCAAATAGCCAATGGAGGGGAGGTGTTTGACCTTCAGAATGAGGCAATTAGAATTCTAGCTACCACCAGAAGTTGTGTTAACAAAATTTTTGAGTGAGTTGGGCGTGTGTTAAGCTTAATAAGCACAATTGTGGCAATGGGTTAAGTGGAACCTTGCAGACATGTGAGAGTACCCTGCACACTTCACTCCAGAATGTTTGAATAGCCTGACAACTCCACCAGATGGGTATATAAGAACCCACCTCCTTTTCACATCTCCAACACATCTGACTGACCTCTGGGTACATCTTGTGGAGAGTTACAGGAGTGTAATACCAATGGGTTAGGACCTTATAGTAGTTTTCCTGTAACCGGACGCAAGTTGAGATTCTGGAGGTTAAGGTGAGACAATGCCGTAGAACTTTCTGTGTGGGTGATAATTGTAGCTCATCTTCCCATTTAAGTAGTCAAATGTTGCTGGCCCAGCCTGGGAAACCAAACAATGGATATCTTTGTAATTTTCTTACTGGGTTCTTGCGTCAGGAAAGCTTCCTTTTCAAACCCGGTAGGGTTCTTCCAAGGAATAGGGAGGAAGGTACTAAGGTAACGTTTCATGTGCAAACGGTGATACAGTTTCAGAGAAGATAACTGTCCCTGAGACTCCTAGTCTTCCCTCAGACCTCCCTGTGGATCTGTCAACTCAATCAATGGGATTGTGAGTTTTTTACAAACCTATTCTAACAAACATGTTAGAGTAGGTCTAAACTGGGGAGAATAATCCCAAAGCATGTCCCTACTCTGTATCAGGGGGGAGAGGGGGGGGGAGACATTAACAATGGGCCCAAGCTTGTTTTCCACAGCTTAATCGTGCACGCGCGTTGAGAGCAGGCGGCCACCCGGGTCCCGGCTTCATCAATGCGCATGCGCGGATTGCTTATCGCAATGCGCAGGCGCGGGAGTTCGCGATCGTACAGGGCCGGGAGACGAAAGAGATGGCTGCCCGGCCCTGTCAATCAACCCAAGGGAGGAGGGGTAAGGGGCGTTATTACGGCCGCTCCTAGGTGCAGGGTTCACGCCTACTGCACCTAGGGGGCCTAATTAGCATATTATAAAAACGCAATTTTAACAAAAAGTACTGTACAGATTTCTATAAAAGAAGGCTTTCTGTCATCAGGTGTCATTTGCGATTTGCAAATGACACTCGGTTTTGTAGGCTAAATTCTGATGACAGAAACCCTTTAATATTTTGGGGAAAACTCTGAAAATTTTCCTTATAGATGTTTGAGGGGTCAGAGTGGTATGAACCCCCAGGAATTTAATAATTGTGTTTGACCATTGATAGCGGGTAAGGAGTTCAAGGGTCTTCTGTTTCTGCAAGTCTAGCGTCACATTAAGCACTTATGACTGGGGGATTAACCAGAAAATTAGACAGTTTTCCGAAATGATCAAACAATGTCTGAATTGCTGGAAAAGCGCCATCAGGGTTTGTGATAAACACCAAGTCATCTGCAAAAGCAGCTAGTTGATGGTGAACTCCTTGCAGATAAATCTCCTGGATTCTGTCATCTTGTCTAATAGCTTGAAAAAGGCACTCCACAGTCAAGAAAAATAATAAAGGGGAGAGAGGACACCCCTGACAGGTTCCATTCCTAATGTTAAATGAAGGTGAGAAAGAACCATTCACCATGACCTTAGCAGTTGGGCCCTTATACATCGCCATTATGGCAGAGATAAATTGGTGAGGGATCCTAAATCTGTGCAAAGCTCTTAACATGAAAGTCCAGTCTATGCGATCAAATGCCTTTTCTGTGTACCCAGAAGAACTAATGCCTCGGAACGTCGAGAGGCATATCTAATTATATGTAGGAGACAGGTGGTATTCATTCTTCCTTCCCTCCCAGCAACAAACCCTACCGGTTCACTATTAATAATATGGGGGAGCAGGTCCTTTAATCTCATGGCTATCATTTTGGCAAACAGTTTCAAATCGGCGTTTAATAGGGAAATGGGCCAGTAGCGAGAGCACACTGGTCCTTCTTTGGGGATTATGGTGATATTATCCATTAACATCTGAGTGGGTAGGCTATCTCCATTCAATACCCTATTACAAAGATCCAGGAATTGAGGGAGAAGTAGGGTTCTAAAAGTACGGTAATAAAGCAAGGATAAGCCATCTGGGCCAAAACTCTTATGTAAAGGGATATTTTTGAGTACTAACTCCAACTCTTCCATAGTGAATGGGCGTACCAAAGACTTTGTTTGGTCTTCAGAAATAGTAGGGAGGCTCAACGTCGACAACCATGAATCTATCCTTTTCTTCGTGTTGTGAAGAAGGTTGTCTAATATTATATAAGAAAAAAGGGGAATTTCAGTCAGCACATCCCAGTGCGCAGGTGCACGTTGCTATGGCTAAATGCACACGGAAAGGAAAATACATACAATGCAACGGCACACTGCCAACCAGAATACAGGGATGCAGGTACCAACATGCATGCCGAGTCCACTTGGCTTTATAGTTACACTAATTAAAATCAGCCTATGGGGCAGACGGGGCTAGTCAGGAGTGCATAACCAAATGGAGTAGCCACACCTCCAGTACAAACTTACAAAGAAAAAAAGGGGAATTTCAGTCAGCACATCCCAGTGCACGTTGCTATGGCTAAGTGCACAAGGAAAGGAAAAATACATACAATGCAACGGCACACTGCCAACCAGATAAAGCACAAAATGCCATAGAGATATGAGGTATTCTGGAGCTAATGCTATGCTTGTTTAGTAAATTAGAGATTCTTGGCAAATATATTTTGTACAAAATTATCTGGGCCCGTCCACCAAATCGTCAAGGTGATCTCTGTAGGACGGGAACCTAACACTATTTCCTACCTGTTATGTGCCAACCTTGGCTTCCGTATAATCAGGGGGTGTTGGTTCCACATGCATGCTGGGTCCCCTCTGCCTTTTGCCAATTCTGGTGCTTCAAAGGCCTCCACTAATACAGGGATGCAGGTACCAACATGCATGCCGAGTCCACTGGGCTTTATAGTTACACTAATTAAAATCAGCCTATGGGGCAGACGGGGCTAGTCAGGAGTGCATGACCAAATGGAGTAGCCACACCTCCAGTACAAACTTACAAAGAAAAAAAAGGGAATTTCCGTCAGCACATCCCAGTGCGCAGGTGCACGTTGCTATGGCTAAATGCACAAGGAAAGGAAAATACATACAATGCAACAGCACACTGCCAACCAGATAAAGCACTAAATGCCATAGAGATATGAGGTATTCTGGAGCTAATGCTACCCTTGTTTAGTAAATTAGAGATTTTTGGCAAATATATTTTGTACAAAATTATCTGGGCCCGTCCACCAAATCGTCAAGGTGATCTCTGTAGGACGTGAACCTAACACTATTTCCTACCTGTTATGTGCCAACCTTGGCTTCCGTATAATCAGGGGGTGTTTGGTTCCACATGCATGTTGGGTCCCCTCTGCCTTTTGCCATTTATGGTACTTCAAAGGCCTCCACTAATACAGGGATGCAGGTACCAACATGCGCACTGGGATGTGCCGACTGAAGTTCCCCTTTTTTTTTTGTAAGTTTGTACTGGAGGTGAGGCTACTCCATTTGCTCATGCACTGACTAGCCCCGTCTGCCCCATAGGCTGATTTTAATTAGTGTAACTATAAAGCCGAGTGGACTCGGCATGCATGTTGGTACCTGCATCCCTGTATTAGTGGAGGCCTTTGAAGCACCATAAATGGCAAAAGGCAGAGGGGACCCAGCATGCATGTGGAACCAAATTATAAGGAAGCCAAGGTTGGCACATAACAGGTAGAAAATAGTGTTAGGTTCCCGTCGTACAGAAATCACCTTGACGATTTGGTGGACGGGCCCAGATAATTTTGTACAAAATATATTTGCCAAGAATCTCTAATTTACTAAACAAGCATTGCATTAGCTCCAGAATACCTCATATCTCTATGGCATTTTGTGCTTTATCTGGTTGGCAGTGTGCCGTTGCATTGTATGTATTTTCCTTTCCTTATATTATATAAGGCTTGGTAGAACTCTCAAAAGCGGAGAGCTATCTCCTCTGTTGTCATGAGGAGCGTAGAGGACTTGGACTCGACAGAGTGTTTGTAGGTACGGGACTTCCTCTTTTTTATCTGGGATAACGTACATTTAGAAGCTTTGTCTCCATGGGCATAATATCTAAATCTCGCCGAGAGATATAATTTGGCTGTCTGTGCGTTTAGTAGGTTTTTAAGGCTAGATTGCAAGTGGTTTAACTGCTTTAAAATAGTGTCAGAAAGATGCTTTTTACGGAGTAACTCCATTTCCTTGATTTGTTTGTATAACTCGGACACTTTCTGTTCCCTTTTCTTTTTAAGGTAAGCCCCTAGAGATATCAAGTGACCCCTCATTACAGCCTTGTGGGCCTCCCAGACCAAGCCAGCATTAACCCCAGGAGGGGAGTTAAATTCAAAATATTCCTCTAATAGAACGGATAGTTTTTTAACTTGATCCGAGTAATCCAGCAATGTCTCATTCAACCTCCAACTACCCCTAGGTACCTGAAATTGTTTGGATATAAAGGCAAGAAACACCAGGGCATGTTCTGATAGTAGCAAGCTGCCAATGTTAACGCCAGTACATGAAGATAATAGTTGGAATGGTACAAAAAGATAGTCTAAGCGTTGGTATGAGCGATGTGCCACAGAAAAAAAGGTATAATCCTTACTGGTGGGGTGAAGGGTCCTTCATACTGTATGTCCACGAGGCCTAAGGATGTTAGAGAAGCTCTAACCCGTCGCAAAGCAAGGTAAGAGGTGGCCGAGGTACCCGTCGATGATTCTAAAAGAGGGTCCAAGGTTTAGTTCAGATCTCCCCCTAAAACTATTGTAACGTGCGAGTTAGGGGCGGGTCGCTGTAGAGGTCACTGTTAAAGGGGCTGGCCACTGTAGAGGTCACTGTTAAAGGGGCTGGCCGCTGTAGAGGTCACTGTTAAAGGGGCTGGCCGCTGTAGAGGTCACTGTTAAAGGGGCGGGCCGCTGTAGAGGTCACTGTTAAAGGGGCAGGCACTGTAGAGGGCACTCTCGATATCTTTTAATGACACACACACACAAACAGTAAAAGAAATAAATTAAATATACCCGGGCGAAGCCGGGTCCTTCAGCTAGTTGGTTATAAAGGAGATGGTTCAGACGCAGTATGTGACCAGCTTTGAAGTGGGTTTCTTGTAGTAATGCTACACTCACCTGGTGCTTGCGCAATTGGTGGCATATTTGACTTTGCTTGGTCAGTGCGTTCAGTCCTCTTACAATAAAAGAACATACCTTGTTAGCAGCCATGGGAGACCAGAACGAGATGCCAGTAGCCTCTTATTATCTCTGCAAAATTGGGAGGGCAGGGTGAGAAAGCAGTCATATAAAAGGAACAGCAAACATATAAACTGTCAAACATAATAACAGAAAAAGTTCAACCTCTGCAAATGAGAAAAGAATTTGTTCTGCTATATCACTAGTAAAAGAGGTATTTCTTGAAGGGGGTCGAGTTTGTACCAAGGTAGGGCATGTCTAGTGGGAAGCGAGCCTATAGATGCAAAATAAAAGTTCTCACATGTCTGGGGCCTAGTAACTTGAGTAACAAACTAAGGTTAGATGGTATTAGAACTAAAGGTATGGCCCAAACACAAATAGTGGGCCTGTAAAAGTCACTTCTGGACTTCAGGGTGTTTGAAAAATTATCTATTTGTATACAGTATGTAGGAAGAAGAAAATAAAAGATAGAAAGATGGAGATTAGCGATGAGCGAGCACTAAAATGCTCGCGTGCTTGTTATTCGAGTCAAATTTTTCCGGATAACGAACCCCATTGAAGTCAATGGGAGACTCGAGCATTTTTTGCAGGGGACCAAAGCTCTGCACAGGGAAGGTTGCCTGAAAACCTGGAAACCTCAGAAAATGATGGAAACACCATGGAAATGGACAGGAAACAGCAGGGGCAGCATGCATGGATGCCTCTGAGGCTGCCTAATCATACCATTACGCCAAATTCTGGCCAACAGCCTGTTGGTGACCCTCAAGACAATTGTGCTGACCCAGACCAAGATGGGCAAGGCACATGCCCATCACATGTTAGTAAAGCACCCAAGTAGGTGCAATGAAGGTCCATCGCCGCCTGCGGGTGACACCACTGCTCATGCTGGCACTGCTGTCCTACCCCCCGCCCCAGGATGCAGGCATAAGCGTCTCCTTCTCCGAACCCACCCAGTAGTCTACAGCGTACACAAAGTTCTCCCAGCACAATGCCCAGCTCTCCCCATCCCAGACGGGCAAACACGCACACTGAGATTGCAGTTTACAGCATGGGGGTGAACCCCAGGATGACTTATTAAGACTGAGATTGCAGTTTACAGCTTGGCGGTGAACCCCACAGTGGCTTGGTTAGACTAACATAGCAGCTGAACCGCCCAAAAATTTAGCCTGACACAGCATGGAGGTGACTACAGTTCAGTGAAAAATTCTGTGGTGTGCGGTACAGTAGCCGCAGTCTAGAAAAAATGTTTTTTTCTATCACTTTTATATATACTACAGTCCAGTGAGAAATTGTGTGGTGTGCGTTACACTAGCCGGAGTCTAGAAAATATACGTTTTTTTCTCTCAGTCATATATACTACAGTGCAGTGCAAAATTCTGTCGTTTGCTACAAACTAGCCGGAGTCTACAAAATATACGTTTTTTCTCTCATTCATATATCCTACAGTGCAGTGAAAAATTGTGTGGTGTGCGGTACACTATTGGTAGTCTAGAGAATACGTTTTTTTCTCTCAGATACATTTAATACAGTCCAGTGAAAAATTCTGTGGTGTGTGCTACACTAGCCACAGACTAGAGAATACGTTTTTGGCCTCAGATATTACTTCTACAGTTTAGTGATTACACAAAATGTTGAACCCAAGGTCTAAGAGACGAGGACGTGGGCGTCCAAGTGATGTAGGGGGGCAGAGGCCGTGGTCCTGGGCAGGGTGACACAGTACCTACTGATGAGGGAGCAGTGGAACGCCGCAGATTTTCGCTCTCTAGCTTTATCTTGCAACTTACAGGGTCACGTAGTACACCACTATTGAAACCACAACAGTGCGAACAGGTGATGACATGGATAGCGGATAATGTGTCCAGTAATTTATCCACCACCCAGTCTTCCACGCAAACCACCCACGCTAGCCAAAGGAGTAGACCTCTGGCTCCTCCAGCTCAACCTCCTTCCCCCCAGCCTGCCCCCCCCATGGAAAATATGGATTCAGATCTGGCATACTCACAGAAACTCTTTTCAGGACCCTACCAAGAGACACAAACCACTGCTCAACAGCAACCTGAGCAGTTGCTCTGTCCCGATGCCCAAAATTTAGAACTTTCTCAGTCTGTGGGTGTCAGATGATGATGAGACACGGTTGTCAGACATTGACGTTGTTGTCAGGGCAGTAAGTCCCAGGTGGGAGCAGAGTGAGGAATCGGAGGAAGAGCAGGTGGATGATGAGGTGACTGACCCGAGCTGGATTGGTAAGCCTAGTCAAGAGAGTGCTTCTGACGGGGAGGCAAGTGCAGCACCAGAACAGGTTGGAAGAGGCAGTGGGGTGGCCAGAGGGAGAAGCAGGGCCAGAGCAAGTAGATCAGCAACTGTTTCACGGAGTGAAGCTCCCGTGCCGAGGCCTAGATGTTCGCAAGTCTGGAGGTTCTTTAAAGAAAGTGAGGATGACCGACGGACTGTGGTGTGCAACTTGTGCCACACCAGGATCAGCAGGGAAGCCACCACTACCAGCCTAACCACTACCAGCATGCGCAGGCATATGAGTGCTAAACACACGACTCAATGGAACCAAGGCCGTTCACCTCCTACGGATCACACCACTGCTTCTTCCCCTGTGTCACATGCTGGCTTTGCGAGTCAACCCCCGCCCAGGACCCTGGCATGAGCGCCCTTCAACCACCCCTTCACCTCCACACCCTACACAAATGTGTCCCAGCGCAGCCTTCAGCTGCCTTTGCATCAGACATTGGAGCGCAAGCGCAAATACAATTCCACCCACCCACATGCACAAGCCCTAAACGTCCACATTTTCAAACTGCTGAGCCTGGAGATGCTGTGCTATAGACTGGTAGAGACTGAGGCTTTCCACAACCTGATGGCGGTGGCTGTCCCTCGGTACTTGGTCCCCAGCCGCCACTATTTTTCACGATGTGCCGTCCCAGCCCTACACCAGCACGTGTCAGAGAACATCATCCGTGCCCTGACTAACGCGGTTACTGAAAAGGTCCACCTAACCACGGACACGTGGACAAGTGCTGGCGGGCAGGGACACTATATCTCTCTGACGGCACATTGGGTTAACTTGGTTAGGCTGGAACCGAGTCTGACCCTGGGGCCGCTCATGTAATGCCCACACCGAGGATTGCGGGGCCTACCTCGGTCACGGTTTCTCAGACTTATTATGCCTCTTCCTCCAATCCCTCTCAAATACAATCTGTGAGCATGGCGCCTTCATTCGGTAGCTCTAGGCGCAGCAGCACTGCCGTGGGTAAGCGCCAACATGCGGTGCTGAAACTGCTGAGCTTAGGTGACAAGAGGCACACCGCCCAAGAGCTGTTACAGGGCATCACGGCACAGACCGATCTTTGGCTGGTGCCACTGAAACTCAAACCAGGCATGGTTTTGTGAGACAATGGACGTAACCTGGTGGAGGCTCTGCAACTCGGCATGCTCACACGTGTGCCATTATACACCAATACTATTTCCCAAAGTAACAACAACCCATATAAACACTGCATATAAAACCTGCCTGGCCCACGTGTTCAATCTTGTGGTTCAGCGGTTCCTCAAGACCTACCCCAATTTGTCTGATTTGCTCACCAAGGTGCGACGCATCTGGGCGCATTTCCGCAAGTCAACCACAGATGCTGGCACTCTCAGGGCAGTGCAACGGCGCTTACAACTGACTGCTCACCGACTGTTGTGCGACGTGCCCACACAATGGAATTCCACATTACACATGTTAGCCAGGGTTTACCAGCAGCGCAGAGCGATTGTAGACTGCCAAATGACAACTTCCATGAGAACTGGTAGTCAGGTTAGTCAGCTTCTTCAAGTCTACAGTGAGGAGTGGACGTGGATGTCTGATATCTGTCAGGTGTTAAGCAACTTTGAGGAGTCAACACAGATGGTCAGCGGCGATGCTGCCATTATCAGCGTCACCATCCCGCTGCTTTGTCTGCTGAAAAACTCACTGCTCAGCATGAAGTCAGAGGCTTTGCGCTTTTCACAGGAGATGGGGGAAGATGATACGTTGCTTGATAGCCAGAGCACCCTCAGGTCTGTTTCCCAGCGCGTATTGGAGGAGGAGGAAGAGGGGGAAGAGAAGGAGACTGTTGGCGAGACTGAAGAGGGTACCTATGCTCATTCCTTCTTATCTATTGAGCGTGTATGGGCTGAAGAGGAGGAGTTGGAGGAGGAGGAAATGGAGAGTCAGCCTATTGAGGAAAGAGAATTCTTGTGTGTTGGGGCTCTTGCGCACATGGCTGACTTCATGTTAGGCTGCCTTTCCCGTGACCCTCGCGTTAGAAGCATTTTTTACAACACCGATTACTGGGTGTTCACCCTCCTGGACCCCAGGTACAAGCAGAACTTTTCCACTCTCATTCCTGTAGAGGAAAGGAGTATGAGAGTGAATCAATATCAACAATCCCTGGTGCACAAGCTGAAGCTATGCTTCCCATCTGACACCGCTAGCGGCAGAGGACGTAGTTCTGTGGGCCAACTAGCAGGGGAGAGGAGGGGAGCAGGCAGCTTGTCAAGCACTGGCAGGGGAACACTCTCCAAGGCCTTTGCCAGTTTTATGGCACCCCAGCAAGACTATGTCAGCCGTCCCCCAGTAGGGGGGAGCTGTTCAGAAAGATGGTGAGGGAGTACCTAGTTGACCATACCAACATCCTCCGTGATCACTCTGCTCCATACAACTACTGGGTTGCAAAGCTGGACACGTTGCCCGAACTGGCGCTGTACGCCTTGAAGGTGCTGGCCTGCCCTGCCGCTAGCGTGTTGTCAGAGCGGGTCTTATTGCAGCTGGTGGCATCATCACTGATAAGCGTACACGCCTGTCAACTGACAGCGCTGACAGGCTGACGATTATTTAAATGAATAAAGCCTGGATTTCACCGGAATGCAAATCTCCACCGCGGAAAGCAGCTCAACATGAAGATTCTTTATCTATCCTCTCCTCCTCTTCGAACACAAACGCTGAGCCAACAGGCAATGTTTCTGAGGGCCAACTGGCGCTCTTTACAAACCATGTTTACGGAGGGCCACCTACAGGCCCTCTCTCCAATAATTTTTTTAGGAGCGTCAACTACAGACACTCCAAAACAATTTTACAGGAGTTTCAACTACAGACACTCCAAAACAATTTTTTAAGAGGTTCAACTTCAGACACTCCAAAACAAATTTTTGGGAGGCTCACCTACAGCCATTTGACTGCAATCTCAGTCTGACCAAGGCATTGGTGGTGTCACCGCCATGCTGTGTCAGTGTAAAATTTTATGTGCTTCACCTGCTACCTGAGTGTAACTTGGTCACTCTGGGTTCACCGCCATGCTGTGTCAGTGTAAAATTTTATGTGATTCACCTGCTACCTGAGTGTAACTTGGTCACTCTGGGTTCACCGCCATGCTTTGTCAGTGTAAAATTTTATGTGCTTCACCTGCTACCTGAGTGTAACTTGGTCACTCTGGGTTCACCGCCATGCTGTGTCAGTGTAAAATTTTATGTGCTTCACCTGCTACTTCAACTAACTTGGTCACTCTGGGTTCAGCGCCATGCTGTGTCAGTGTAAAATTTTATGTGCTTCACCTGCTACCTGAGTGTAACTTGGTCACTCTGGGTTCACTGCCATGCTGTGTCAATGTAAAATTTAATGTGCTTCACCTGCTACCTCAACTAACTTGGTCACTCTGGGCTCACCGCCATGCTGTGTCAGTGTAAAATTGTATGTGCTTCACCTGCTCCCTGAGTGTAACTTGGTCACTCTGGGTTCACCGCCATGCTGTGTCAGTGTAAAATTTTATGTGTTTCACCTGCTACCTCAACTAACTTGGTCAGTTGTTGGTGTCAACACTAGAGTGCGGCTACTATACTGCACATGACAGAATTGTTCACTGCACTGTAGTATATATAACTGAGAGAAAAAAAGGGATTTTTAGACTGCGGCTAATTTAACGCAAACCACTCCATTTTTCACTGAACTGTAGTATATATAACTGAGAAAATATGTATTTTATAGACTGACGCTGCTGTACAGCACACTACAGAATTGTTCACTGGACTGTAGTATATATAACTGAGAAAAAACGTAGTCTTTAAATGGCGGCTATGTTACCGCAAACCACTCCATTTTTCACTGGACTGTAGTACATATAACTGAGAAAAAACGTAGTCTTTAAATGGCGGCTATGTTACCGCAAACCACTCCATTTTTCACTGAACTGTAGTATATATAACTGAGAAAATATGTATTTTATAGACTGACGCTGCTGTACAGCACACTACAGAATTGTTCACTGGACTGTAGTATATATAACTGAGAAAAAAACGTAGTCTTTAAATGGCGGCTATGTTACCGCAAACCACTCCATTTTTCACTGGACTGTAGTACATATAACTGAGAAAAAACGTAGTCTTTAAATGGCGGCTATGTTACCGCAAACCACTCCATTTTTCACTGGACTGTAATACATATAACTGAGAAAATACGTATTTTATAGACTGACGCTGCTGTACAGCACACTACAGAATTGTTCACTGGACTGTAGTATATATAACTGAGAGAAAAAATGTATTCCCTAGACTGACGCTACTGTACAGTACACTACATAATTGTTCACTGGACTGTAGTGTATAGAAATTATAGAAAAAACGTATTCCCTAGACTGATGCTACTGTACAGTACACTACATAATTGTTCACTGAACTGTAGTGTATAGAAATTATAGAAAAAACGTATTCCCTAGACTGCACTACAGATCCCAGCAAGCCAAGGTACAGCAGCAGCAGCAAAAATGAGTACTTAAAGGACTTTGGGCAATTTCTTTTGGGTCTGTGTGGACCACGTGCTGTCCCTTCTGCCACCAGTCGCTGTGCACAGTGTGTAGCCAAGATGGCGGTAGCTGCACTACAAGTCGCAGCCAGGAGGAGACCAAAAACAAAAGGTGCTTGTAGCCCTTAGAAGGGCTGTTGAGTTCTTTAAGCATGATTCCTGCCTAACCAACATCTAAATTCAGGCCCTAACACTCTCCCTGACAGACAGCAGCTCTATCCCTAATCTCATGCAGGCGGCGCCTGACGCGAGCAGCGCGGGACCAGAATCTTTTATTCCCAGGTCATCTGATCTGGCCAGCCAATCCCTGCTATCGACTTGTAGGGGCCCCACGTGATGCTAGGAGGTATCAAAGACTCTCCTGCATGTTGATTGGCTGAGAAAAGGCGCCTAAGATGCCGGAAGAGGAAGATTTCCTCGAGGATCGTAATATGCTCGTCCGAGTAGCGAGCATATGCGAATACCCTAATGCTCGAACGAGCACCAAGCTCGGAAGAGCATGTTCGCTCATCTCAAATGGAGATATAAAACATAAGGATAGATAACGAAGATATAGTGGAGACAGGTCAATGAGGTTCAATATGTAGTCTTCTCAGGGTCATCTTGTCCAGTTTTATTTTTTGGCGCTGTGCTTTCAATGTATTGCTGATTGTCCAGGTAGGAAGTACAGATATGGCTGGCAAATCGGTGAGATTCTTCACATTGTTCCAATCTGAAATGTCCAGTGCCGCAATCTCCAAAGTGTCATAGACTTGTGGTAAATCAGCTGGGGACCTCACCACCATTTTACGTCCAGGGGCATTTATCAGCAGTCCAAAAGGATGCAGCCAGCGGTATGTTATAGCATTATGTCTCAGCACTTCCAAAAGGGGCCTCATGGTCCTGCGTTTTTGCAAAGTCATGGGTGATAAATCTTGATGCAGGGTGATGGTGATCCCTGAAAAAGTAATAGGCTGCTTTTCTCTAGTGACTGTCACAGTTCAGGGGTATGTGCAGCCCTGAACTCAACCCCACCACTGACCCTGCCTACTTGCACAGCCCATCCTAGGCAACGGCGTACAACTTGTTGACAGTCCCTAGCCTAGGTACGTGCTGGGGCATACTGGTAGGGGGAAAACAGGAGTAAACAATAAACAAAAGACAGAACACACCCAATATAAGAATTTCGCCAAGCCAAAGTCAAACCAGGAAGTGACGTCAAAAACCAGGGGAACAAGGACGTGGACGAAATCAAATTCACAAGCCGAAGTCAAGCACAGTAGTCACAGCGGTTCACAATCACAAGTTCAGGGTGAAAGACCAATCACAGGCTACCTGTGGCCAGCATGTTGTCTGTTAAATAGGCCCACAGGTGGATCATGTGACGTGGCCAGTGCCACATGATCCCAATACTGATTCTCCAAAGGTTAGCGCTGGCCTATCCACGCCCGGTCTCACCTGCCCTGCCTGTACGTCACAAAGGGGAGGGCGTCCGCCTGCAGCACCAGGAATCATACACTGCCAATTTCGCCCCGCCTTCTGTACACCAGTAGGGGGCGAACGTACGCTGAGAAGTGTACGCTGTCGGGTTTGCCTCGCTCCCTGTACGCAAGTAGGGAGTGGGTGTACGCCGGGAAGCGTGCGCTGTCGGGTAATTTCCGCCCCTGATCTCCATGGGAACGTGGACGCCTGCCGCGTCCTCGTCCGGAGCTAGGCAAGGGAGATCGGCAGCGCAGCAAGGATGAGGCACATTGCTGGCTCCCCATGACAGTGACTTTTAATAATTTCTCTTTAGTCAGGAAACTGACCATTCTCTAAATAACGTCCCTAGGCGTTTCTTGCAGTTTAGGTGGTGGGCGCAGCGCCCTATGGGCCTGGTCCATGGTAAGGTCATCTGGCACCTCAGAGTCTAGCAACGCAGCAAATAACTCCTGCACCGATGCCATAATGGTGTCTGGAAGTATGGACTCAGGGAAGCCTTTAATGCGTAGATTATTTTTTCACCACATGACCTTCATCACATGACCTACATGTGTCAAGTAAGGATTGAAGCAGCTGATATGTGGCTATTGTAGAATGGGGCGGTTTTATGCACATTGGGTCTGAGGTCTGAAAGGGAGTTTTATGCACACTGGGGGTCTGATCTGAGCTCCTATTCACATTGGGGGTTCTGACCTGAGGTATGGTTGTGGCTCTGAGAACTCATGGAAAAGCATTTTTTTTTCTTATTTTCCTCCTCTAAAACCTAGGTGCATCTTATGGACAGGTGTGTCTTATAGGGTGAAAAATACGGTAATATTTTAATGTTTTTATATATGGTGTGCTTTTAAGGGGACATCCACAAGGTGATTAAATTATTCTCCTGTGTAATCTGTGTAAATCAGCCTTGTGCTGAAAATTCATTGGTGAAACCTTCCCCTATTAGTTCAGAGTTTTCTGACGTTTGTCAGTCTATGATTAAGAACGTTGTATAATCAAAACACGTCAAGACTGCTCTGATGATGTGCATTTTCTAATTTGAAGCAATCTTTAAAAATTTTAATAAAAAGTTTAACTTCAGAAAGCATCTTAACTAAAGCCTGAAAAATACATGGATGCGCCAAATACAATGGCTAACTGTTAATGACAATCTCAAAATTAATCCCAGAAGGTGTACACTAAGAACCCCTAAAAAGACAGACACCTTTGCAACACTACATAGAAACACATCTTGGCATATTCTCAATAAATAACATCCTGCCAAAAAATGAGGTCGCCGTCATATAGCGGTTATAAATAGTCAAATGCTAAATACAGAGCAGCATATTTTAAAATAATTAAAGGAGTTTTTCAGGATTTTAATATTGATGACTTATCCTCAGGATAGATTATCAATATCAGATCAGCAGGGGTCCGACACCCAGCACTCCCGACGATCAGCATGCGAGCGCTGCCTTCCCTTCATTGTTTACCTGCTCACCATCGACCGCTCCTTGAAGAGCAGGTGTAACTACAAGCTGCCCCATTCACTTCTATGGGACAGCTTGTTCCTATACACTTGAATGAGAAGGATCTGTCCCATAGAACTGAATAGGACAGCTTCTTGTAGTTACACCTGCTCACTGCTGCGATGTAGACAGCTGCAGGTAAACCTGCTGATCGTGGGGCTGCCAGCTATCAGACCCCTACCGATCTGATGTTGATGACCTATCCTGAGGATAGATCACATCAATATTAAAGCCCCTGAAAACCCCTTTAAGCCTACAATGTTATAAGTGTTATAAGGTCACAAGAAAAGTACTGGAAAAATACAAAATATACTGATAAAAGAGAAATCCTAAGGGGAAATTCAATTAGTATACCGACCATGTGGGGGGCATCAATATAATGTATTCCTGGAAAACCCTTTAAAAGAGCATTTGTCTGCAGGATCAATCCTATTAAACCAGGCATAGTGCATGGTAGGGTTGATTATGCTGAGTAAAATGATACTCTTCTTTTTTCTCTAGGTTTAATAGTTGAGATTATAATACTTCTTGTATTCATGCAAATAACCTATTTCGAGCATCTAGGGGTTCGCTGTAGCGCTTGGAGCACTGCTTCTGCTTTACCATTCTGTGCGCTGTGTACTTCCCCTTCCCCTGTCTTCTGGTGCTTGTGCTGTCATTCACTTAGTCAATGATGGTCCAGCCTTATTGTGGTGCAAAAACATTCATTGGAGTCAGTGTGTTTTAATAAGATCATGCATTCCCCTTGGAATATATGATTTTGCTAATGTGTTGTGCCCAATATGTGCCAGTACTCACAGGTAACATAGTAACATAGTTTATAAGGACGAAAAAAGACATCTGTCCATCCAGTTCGGCCTGTTATCCTGCAAGTTGAAGGCAGAA
Organism: Rhinella marina; assembly: GCA_900303285.1. Lineage (NCBI taxonomy): Eukaryota > Metazoa > Chordata > Amphibia > Anura > Bufonidae > Rhinella > Rhinella marina. The sequence goes on along the minus strand of ONZH01019004.1, from coordinate 49,005 downwards.
AAAACCCTGTGAGGTAGAAGACAATTTTCCACACTTCCGGGGGAAAAAAATTCTTCCCAACTCCAATCAGGCAATCAGAATAACTCCCTGGATCAACGACCCATTTCTAGTAACTATAACCTGTAATATTATTACACTCCAGAAATACATCCAGGCCCCTCTTGAACTCTTTTAGTGACCTTACCATCACCACCTCCTCAGGCAGAGTTCTATAGTCTTACTGCTCTTACCATAAAGAATCCTCTTCTATGTTTATGTACAAACCTTCTTTCCTCCAGACGCAAAGGATGTCCCCCTCGTCACAGTCCAATTTTTTTTAAAAGCTTGATTCGGGTACAAATCTGTTCTACCCAAATCAAATATGCTCCACTTGCCTTGAAAGTTGGTATATAATAATCTCTCTCATACATTACTTTTGGAAAGGCAAAGAGACATACTGGCTTGCTACTCTGAGTTTCTGGGCAATACACACTACTCACAAAAAGCTAGGGATATTTGGCTTGTGGGTGAAATTTCAAGATGAACCTAAATTGCATTCTAACCTTTACAGGTGAACTTAATGTGACCTTTTCTAAACTTTTGAATTCACATATACAACTGTTCAGTGTTTCAGTACTTTTAGCACAACTTTCTGTTCTCTAATAAGCAGCTTAAAGGGCATCTGTCAGCAGATTTGTACCTATTAAACTGGCTGACCTGTTGCATGTGTGCTTGGCAGCTGAAGGATCTGTGTTGGTGCCATTTTAATATAGGTCTGCATTGTTGAGAAAAATGATGCAAATGAGCCTCTAGGAGCAACGGAGGCGTTGCCGTTACACCTAGATGGTGCAACTGCCGCATCCTTTGCATTTTGATTAACAGGAGCAGGCAGTATAAAAGTGATCACTTCTGTCTGGCCTTGTCAATCAATGTGCAGAGGGCGCAGCAGTTGCAGGGAGAGCTGAGATCCAGGTGTGATGGTAACACCCCGTTGCTTCTAGAGGCTCATTTGCATATATTAAAAGATGATTTTTCTCAGCAATGCGGGCACATAAGAACATAGGACCAACACAGATGTCTTCAGCTGCCAAGCGCACATGTAACGGGTCAGACAGTTTCAGAGGGAAAAAGCTGCTGACAGATGCCCTTTAACAGCAAAATTCACAACAAGTGTTTGATCAATAAATAGCCAAATACATTTCTGGGTTGATTTAGAATTGATATTTAAACAGTCCTCCTCATCATGCTGTTCTCGTTTTGACATGCAAAGTTTCAAGCCGGATGTTCTCAGACAGAAGTGGCCACTGAGCTTAGAGTGTCAACAGCAGGTTGCAACAGAGGTACAGAGAGACTGGAAGAGTTACAAAAGGCATGGAAGTGGACGTCCTTTGGCCACAACCCACACTGATAACCTCTTCATTGTGAACAATGCCCTGCGGAACCGGATTATGACTGCCGAGGGACCAGTAGGCCTCAGTGCTGTTCACTGATGAAAGTCTATTCACATGAGCAGAAATGATAGCCGCCAACTATGTTGGAGACTCAAGGAGAGCACAAAGCATCAGCCACGGATGAGCCTTTGGTGGTGGTCTTAGTGTGGGCTGGTGTGTCTAGTCAATACAGAATTGCCCTACACTTTGTGAATTGTACAGTGACAATCCCATACTACTTGAATAACATGATTAATCCAGTCATTGTGCCTCTGCATGAACAACACAGGCCTAAATTCATGGACGACAATGCATCACCTCATCGAGGTTACTGCTGCTGGAGACTGGGGTACCGCAAATGGAGTGGCCTGTACTATTGAAAACCTATGTAGAGGCTTGTAACTCTGTACCCGAGAACCTCAATGACCTGAGGGCCGCTCTTCAAGAAGAGTAGGATGCCATGCCTCAGCAAACAATAAGGCTAGGGCTACAATGCGACACTGGTTACGGTCAGGATCGCTGAGCAGCGGTGATCCCATAAAAATAAATGGGATCCCCGCAGCAGTCACAAGAAGTCCAGCCGTGTTAGATTTCTTGTGACTGACATGGCAATCCCATTCATTTCTGTGGGATCCCCGCTACTCAGAGATCCTGGGCGCCACATGTGTAGCCCTAGCCTAAGCCGACTTGGGAACTGCATGATATGTCATTGTCAAGCTGTAATTGATGCTCAATGCCACATGACAAGTTATTGATATTTTTTGTGGGTGTATACCCACCACTTTTGTTGGCTTTTGTTTCAATAAATTGTTTTTTAGATGAGGAATTCAACACTGTATGCTTCTACTTAAAAGCCCTATAATATCACTGTAGTGTGACATTTTTACGTTATCCATAAATTTCACCCAAAAGCCAAATATCCCTAACTTTTTATGAGTAGTGTAAGGCTACTTGCACACTTGCGTTTGCAGGATCCGTTTGTGAGATCTGTCCAGACTCTCACAAACGGATCCATCATGATAATACAACCGTCTGCGTCCGTTCTGAACGGATCCTTTTGTATTATCTTTTACATAGCAAAGACGGATCCGTCTTGAACTCCATTGAAAGTCAATGGAGGACGGATCAGTTTTCTATTGTGTCAGACAAAACGGATCCATCCCCATTGACTTACATTGTAAGTCATGACTGATCCGTTTGCATCAGTTTCTTCATGCAGATACCAAAAAGCAGCAAGCAGCGTTTTAGTGTCTGCCTCCAAAACGGAATGGAGACTGAACTGAAGCAAACTGAAGCAAAGCTGATGCATTCTGAACGGATTCTTTTCCATTCAGAATGCATTAGGACAAAACTGATCAGTTAAGGACCGTTTGTGAGAGCTTGTGACTGATCTCACAAACGGATCCTGCAAACGCAAGTGTGAAAGTAGCCTAATTGATTTGCTCATCTCTAGTATGTATATTTCTAAATCAATTTTCAACTGTTGTTGGTGGTAGCCCCAAACTGTCAAAACAGCGCCTTTTTTTTATATATATATATATATATATATATAGGATTTTTACCTAGTGTTACCCTCAAACTTTTCAATCAGTGTTTTTTTTTCTTCTTTTTATCTATTGCTGTGCTTGCGTCCCCACATAATGCTTCTCTGGAAAAGAGACATGCAAGCTAGTTTCCTTAGCATACTAAGCTCCCTTTTTCTGTCTCTCAATCACAAAAAAAAACTTGAGTTTGTTAGAATGCAAACTTTTTCCAAAAATTCTGGATGAATTTCAAATTGGTAGAATCAATTAATTCACTAGCTGCTGTGCTTCTCCGCTGTCTGTGAAGCTGCTGGTGACATAATGTACTCCTCAAGTATTCTCTCTTTTCTCTAGAGGGTCCGCAGCCATCATTGATCTACTGCCAACATTGGAAACAGCACATTAGCAAAATCCATCCTGCGAAGTCCAGCAAAAAAGTATATGTTAATCTATACATTTTTTTTTTTTTGCAGTGTAACACTGTGGTGATGAATGCCACTCTGACATTCACCTAATGTAGCTGTTTAACTCATATTTCATGTGTATACATTAAATGTACGACAAAAATGTGATGTGAACACAGCCTTACACTCGTCAGTAATGGTGACTATCACTAGAGGGGAAGATCTAGTATATTTCTGACAGATGGGGAAGGTTTCTGTCAGAACAGGCATATTTCAGGAATGTAACCATCTTAGCGGTCTGCTATTATATACCTATGAATGTTCCCTGAAATGTACTAAAGCCATTTATTATCATTGGGGGGACAAGGCTGGGGCTATTCTAGCTAAAAGAGTAAAATGCAAAAAAGCATTGGAAAAGATATCCCATCTGCATCAGCCAGATTCACCTGTAGTGTCCTATCCACAGAAAATTTCAGATCCGTCTGCCAATTATTATGAGTCGCTGTATAACCTTAAGTCAGACTCACACCCCATCTGAGACTCTTAGCCAATATATTTTGATCAAAACACATCAGACCTGCCTTACCTGAGGCCACCTTGGCGCTGGGTAGGTGGGCACAGATGTGTTTTGATCAAAATATATTGGCTAAGTCTAAGATTTTATCATATCAGAATGAGGGCTTAGTCTATATATATTGTTTGCATCTATTTTGTTGTAATTAAAACATTTTTTTCTGTGATGTATTTTTTTATAAATGTAGCCACTGACATCCGCAATTATCATATCGTGCAGGATGTTTTTTTTATCTTTTTTTTCTGTGATTTCTGTTCATATTGCATAGTACTCAATGAGGGGGCTCATGCAAAGACTTAGTCTTAATGTTTTTCACTTTTAGAGTGTCAATGGAGACCTTGACTGATGGATTTTTTATACTGTGTACCTTTATATGCTAGGTATTGTGGTAATGTGTACAGTAAAGTGCATGGTAGAGGTGTGGTGAGGGTGTCTATCTCACCCGGTTTTTCAGTTTAGCTGGGTGAGAACTGAAATCCAGAAAATGGTATTGCTTCAGCAAGGCATAGTTGCTGGAGCTGTTTGTTTTGTTAAAGTTATATGGGCTGGATTTCTTTGGACTGGGAGATAGGTTGGTAGTGGGAGTCTTCCAGTCCACACCCCTACTCCATTACAGTTTCCCTGGCCCCAGGTGAGGCTAGCTTGGTTAATCAAGCTGCGATAAATCAACCCTCTGTGTACGAGTCTGGAGGAGAGAATTGTGAGCCTGCAGTGGCTCTGTGTGGTCTCAGCCAGGAGGGGTCACAAGGCTGAGGAAGCCTGAAGTTTAGGTGGCCCAGCGATGTCTACGGAAAGAGGGTCACACAGTCAGAGTCGGGAGGATTTCTGGACCATCTCCCCCAAAGGTGCTGGTAAGGTCACAGTCAGGAGGCTGCTGGACCGTATGGCTGAGGAAGCCGCTGTGTGTTCTGTGTGTGAACTGCGCTCTATAGGTGAGGTAGAGATTATCTTTTTTTATTAGGTAGTGCCTAAGACTTTCAGGTGTTCATTTTGATGTTTATGTGTGTGTTGGTGCTAAAAAGACAAAATAAAGCACAATTTGGAATTGAACCCCATTGTCAGAGGAGAAGTCTGTGATTGCAACCACCTGAGAGAGAGCGATCCCTTACAGTATCTACATATGCACCTTTTTGTATTGTTTTTGTAGGGTCTTTCTGTTTTTATGCTTTATTTTGCTGTCACTGGAAATATAAAAATAATATCTGCACTGCCTACACTAAATAAAATACAAACATGGATGATGATAGTCCATTCTCTACCAGTATCAAATGCCAATGTAGGTTCAAATCCATTATTTCCTGTATCTTATCTATTACCTGTATCGGTGAACTATCCGAACATCCGTACTACTCGTGCAGCCCTCTTTTTGGGACAGCCAGGAATGAAGCCAAAAGTTTGGGACAGCAGTAGTTAGAATATCAAACAGAATTCATCCCAACCAGGAGACGTTTTGTAAAAGAATTCACTCAGGGTATAAACCTTCTCATGCTCTCACACGTTTCCATCTTTCCTTTTTATGTAAAGGCTTGACTTTTACACCTACATCTTTGTTTGATCTACTCATGAATTAAAGATGTCAATCTATTTCCACATAAATTTGCCTTATTCCTGTTTCACACTGGCGTTCCAAACAGCCTGCCGGATCCATAACTGCCGGAACCGTTAACACCAGTGTAAAACAGACCTCACATACTGTAATGTGTGAAAATTGTGCGACAGGACATTAAATGACTACAGAATAAAGAAAGGAAAGCAATAGAAACTTTAGAAGGTTTAGAATTAGAAAATTAAGGTGTTTTTTTTGTTTTTTTATTAAATTGATCCTTCCCTGACATCACTCAAACCAAATTCAAAATTGAGACGTACGTTTAACCATTATCAACAGATAGCAACTTTTGTGACTGTAGTAAGTCAAGATCTTGAAAAAAATAAAACCTAATAAGAATAAAATATCAAATTTGTCAAGACGAGAAGCAAGCTCTTATCGAACTGAATGAAAATGAAGCTATTATAAAACTGCATAAAATGACGCAAATACAGTAGTACAAGATAGGTCTATGTAAATATGGTCCTAAGATTACAAGACATAGAAACATATATTCTCCCGCCAAATGCATCTGAAAATTATATAGCAAAACCAAGATGGTTGTTGTAGCGGACAAAAAGAGAGAACCTTATATCTGATGATAAATGGAAGTTTATGTATAATTCCAGTCTAACTATTGTGGCTTTTCATGCACTACCAAACGTGCATAAGAATCAACACTTGATTCTGGGCTACTAATTGTCTTGGATAATGATTGTTTTACTTAGGGGTTAGGCATGTATATGGCTTCAATACTAAAACCTTTTGTCACCAGTCTACCAAGCTACATAAGACAGACCACCAAGATCAGTGAAATCACTCTTTCTGAAAACACATTACTAGCTAGCTCAGATGTGGAGTCATTGTAAAGTGACATATAACACTGACTGGGCCTACAAGTGTTAAAGGCTATGGACACCTTTGTGCACTAAAAATCAATAACCCCATATCTTACCGTAATGCAGCACATAATAAAATTGCACTTGTTAGTGTACTGGTATCAGCTTTGCTTTACATGCATTCAGAAATGCTCTAATGTGAGTTTTGCTGTCTGCTGTCTTCTCCTGAGAAGCTCTGTGGGCGTTCCTGTGGATTTCACATGCACCAGCACAGCTACACAGCACAGCTAGCAGCTTCTAACACACAGTATAAGCAAGTTTGCAAGTAACTTGGTAGTAGGATTTCATTCCAATCCACAACATGGTGAGTCTTATAGTATGCTACAGCCTGTAATCAGCAGATCTAGTTCTCACTTTCCCTTCTGTAGAAAGTTCATTATTTGTAGACAGAATAGATATTTCTGCTGATAATGTTAGTGCAGATATCTACAGTCATGACCAAAAGTTTTGAGAATGACACAAATATTCTATTTTCACATGATCTGCTGCCCTCTGGTTTTTATGTGTGTTTGTCAGATGTTTTTATCACATACAGAAATATAATTGCAATCATATTATGAGTAACAAAAGCTTATATTGACAGAATGAGTTAATGCAGCAAGTCAATATTTGCAGTGTTGACCCTTCTTCTTCAGGACCTCTGCAATTCTCCCTGGCATGCTCTCAATCAACTTCTGGACCAAATCCTGACTGATAGCAGTCCATTCTTGCACAATCAATGCTTGCATTTTGTCAGAATTTGTAGGTTTTTGTTTGTCCACCCGTCTCTTGATGATTGACCACAAGTTCTCAATGGGATTAAGATCTGGGAAGTTTCCAGGCCATGGACCCAAAATCTCTATGTTTTGTTCCCTGAGCCATTTAGTTATCACCTTTGCTTTATGACAAGGTGCTCCATCATGCTGGAAAAGGCATTGTTGATCGCCAAACTGCTCTTGGACGGTTGGGAGAAGTTGCTCTCGGAGGACATTCTGGTACCATTCTTTATTCATGGCTGTGTTTTTAGGCAAGACTGTGAGAGAGCCGATTCCCTTGGCTGAGAAGCAACCCCACACATGAATGGTTTCAGGATGCTTTACACTTGGCATGAGACAAGACTGGTGGTAGCGCTCACCTCGTCTTCTCCGAATAAGCTGTTTTCCAGATGTCCCAAACAATGAAAAAGGGGATTCATCAGAGAAAATGACTTTACCCCAGTCCTCAGCAGTCCACTCCCTGTACCTTTTGCAGAATATCAGTCTGTCCCTGATGTTTTTTTCTGGAGAGAAGTGGCTTCTTTGCTGCCCTCCTTGAGACCAGGCCTTGCTCCAAGAGTCTCGGCCTCACAGTGCGTGCAGATGCACTCACACCTGCCTGCTGCCATTCCTGAGCAAGCTCTGCACTGCTGGTAGCCCGATCCCGCAGCTGAAACACTTTTAAGAGACGGTCCTGGCGCTTGCTGGTCTTTCTTGGGCACCCTGGAGCCTTTTTGGCAACAATGGAACCTCTCTGCTTGAAGTTCTTGATGATGCGATAGATTGTTGACTGAGGTGCAATCTTTCTAGCTGCGATACTCTACCCTGTTAGGCCATTTTTGTGCAGTGCAATGATGACTGCACGTGTTTCTTTAGAGATAACCATGGTTAACAGAAGAGAAACAATGATGCCAAGCTCCAGCCTCCTTTTAAAGTGTCCAGTGGTGTCATTCTTACTTAATCATGACAGATTGATCTCCAGCCCTGTCCTCATCAACACCCACACCTGTGTTAATGGAGCAATCACTGAAACGATGTTAGCTGGTCCTTTTAAGGCAGGGCTGCAATGATGTTGAAATGTGTTTTGGGGGATAAAGTTCATTTTCTAGGCAAATATTGACTTTGCAAGTAATTGCTGTTAAGCTGATCACTCTCTATAACATTCTGGAGTATATGAAAATTGCCATTATAAAAACTGAAGCAGTAGACTTTGTAAAAATTAATATTTGTATCATTCTCAAAACTTTTGGCCATGACTGTACAGTCAGAACCGCAATGTTATAAGCCTGATATATATCTCATTACTGACAGCTCTCACTACATGCGCTCTCTTCAGAACACAATATTCTGTGTGCAGTCTCTTCTGAGTACAGTATCTGTGTGCAGTCTCTTCTGAGTACAGTATATGTGCAGTCCGCACAGTGAGCGGTCACTTCTCCCACACAGATTAATCAGATCAATCAGATTCCTCCTTTCATTTTCCAATGAAGCTGTGAAAAATGAAAGGTGAAATCTGATTGGTTGCCATGGGCAACTAAGCCAGTTCTACTTTATACCATTTTGTTAAATGACTATATATATATATATATACCCGTATATGCCGGCGTATAAGACGACTGGGCGTATAAGACGACCCCCAACTTCTGCCCTAAAAATATAGAATTTGGTATATACTCACTGTATAAGACTACCCCTCTCCCAAATGAAAAAAAGTCTGCTTTGATTTCAACATGTTAATTTTAATTCAAATGCATATGACATGCAGGTACTGTATATAGCAGCAAAACTGTCACTTATAAACATAAGGTTGTTTCAAACATGTACGGTAAAGCTAAAACTTTGCAAAACAAACAAGAGAGCAAGTGCCTGGTGATCATAACTGTAAGCTGCGATATTGTAACAGGTCTTGCTGGCATGACAGTTTCCCTTTAAAAGCCTTCAAAATCCTCCTGAGAATATAGAGAATAGTATGCTACTTCAGTATGCTAAGAGCAGGGGGCCGCACTGTGTGAGGTATAACCAATAGGATTAGTGCAGGGGCGGGGAGTCACCGGGAGGAGAAGGGGGGCGGGGTCGGCACTTATTGTAGCAATATGCACACTTACACCAGCATGTAAGCTCTTCATTAATATCACAGCATGGATGCGAGGTGAATCTGGCGTTACTGCACCGCCAGCTTTCCCCTCGCATCCATGCTGTGATATTAATGAAGATCCGACATGCTTCTGTAAGTGCCGCCTGTGACCCCAGCTCTGTGACGCCGACCGCTGTGACGGGGCGGCTGCATTAGCATACAGCGCGCCGCCCCGTCAGCGCGTACTAAGCCTCTTCTAATGACTGTGAGAGGCGGACTGCCGCGCATGCGCGGCGGTCCCAGGAAGCGGCTCTCTACGCGCTGACGGGGAAAAAAAAAACACCTCACACAGTGCGGCCCCCGTATATCCGGCGTATAAGACGACCCCCCACTGTAGCCATTATTTTAAGGGGTTAAAAAGTAGTCTTATACGCCAGTATATACTGTATATATATATATATATATATATATATATATATATATATATATATATATAAAAAAAATTACACCGCTCTCTATTCACCCCTGTGGTCACAATGTTTTCAACTCATTCACAGAGTCTTTTTTCAAGCTATGAGCTGAAACGTTGCGACTAGTGTTTCAAGTTCGGCGTACAAGGTTCAGGTTATCTAAGAATTCCGTAATGGATTCTACTACCACGGCCCAAAAGGGTCCATTCACACGTCTGTAACTGTTTTTCGGTCGGCAAAACGCAGACACCGGCCATGTGCGTTCCTCATTTTGCGGTCCACACATGGCCAGCACTGTAGAAATGCCTATTCTTGTCTGTGGCTGCAGACAAGAATAGGACATGTTCTATTTTTTTCCAGGGCCGGGAAACGGAAGTGCGGATGCGGACAGCACATAGGAATGGATGCGGAATGGATGCGGACCCATTATGCAGACATTTGAATGGACCCTTAGTTATGGTCCATGGTAGCGGAATCTATAACAGAATTCTTACATAACCTGAACCTTGTACGCCAGACTTGAAACACAAGTTCGCTCAACCCTAGTTGCGACCACAGGGGTGAATAAAGAGAGAGCTGCCATTTTTTTTAATTCTTATATTGTCCTGGATTTGTTGCAGGATTCTTTGGCCTGCACCTCCGTATTTATATTTGACCTGATGTGCTGCCATAGTTTGGTGAAGAATCAACAACAAGTGGATCACAATTGTGAAGTGGAATGAAATTTATTGGATCATTTAAACTTTTTTTGTAATAATAAAACTAAAAAGTTGGGCGTGCAAAATTATTCGGCCTATTTACTTTCAGTTCAGAAAACTCACTCCAGAAGTTCATTGAGGATCTCTGAATGATCTAATGTTGTCCTAAATGACTGATGAAGATAAATAGAATCCACCTGTGTGTAATCAAGTCTCCCTATAAATGCACCTGCTCTGTGATAGTCTCAGGGTTCTGTTTAAAGCACAGAGAGCATCATGAAGACCAAGGAACACACCAGGCAGGTCCGTGATACTGTTGTGGAGAAGTTTAAAGCCGGATTTGGATACCAAAAGATTACCCAAGCTTTAAACATCCCAAGGAGCACTGTGCAAGCGAACATATTGGAATGGAAGGAGTATCAGACCACTGCTAATCTACCAAGACCCGGCCGTCCCTCTAAACTTTCATCTCAAACAAGGAGAAGACTGATCAGAGATGCAGCCAAGAGGCCCATGATCACTCTGGATGAACTGCAGAGATCTACAGCTGAGGTGGGAGAGTCTGTCCATAGGACAACAATCAAACACTTTACAAATCTGGCCTTTATGGAAGAGTGGCAAGAAGAAAGCCATTTCTCAAAGATATCCATAAATGGTCTTGTTTACAGTTTGCCACAAGCCACCTGGGAGACACACCAAACATGTGGAAGAAGGTGCTTTGCTCAGATGAAGCCAAAATCCAACTTTTTGGAAACAATGTAAAACGATATGTTTGGCGTAAAAGCAACACAGCTCATCACCCTGAACACACCATCCCCACTGTCAAACATGGTGGTGGCAGCATCATGGTTTGGGCCTGCTTTTCATCAGCAGGGACAGGGAAGATGGTTAAAATTGATGGGAAGATGGATGGAGCCAAATACAGGACCATTCTGGATGAAAACCTGTTGGAGTCTGCAAAAGACCTGAGACTAGGACAGAGATTTATCTTCCAACAAGACAATGATCCCAAAAGTAAAGCAAAATCTACAATGGAATGGTTCAAAAGTAAACGTATCCAGGTCTTAGCATGGCCAAGTCAAAGTCCAGACCTGAATCCAATTGAGAAAATGTGGAAAGAGCTGAAAACTGCTGTTCACAAACGCTCTCCATCCAACCTCAAAGAGCTCGAGCTGTTTTGCAAGGAAGAATGGGCAAGAATTTCAGTCTCTAGATGTGCAAAACTGATAGAGACATACCCCAAGCGACTTGCAGCTGTAATCGCAGCAAAAGGTGGCGCAACAAAGTATTAATGCAAGGGGGCCGAATAATTTTACACGCCCCACTTTTCAGTTTTATTATTACAATAAATCCAGAATTGTGACCCACTTGTTATTAATTCTTCACAAAAAATTGAAAATGTTATACTTTTTGTTTGAAGCCTGAAAAGTGGCAAAAGGCTGAAATGTTCCAGGGGGCCAAATACTTTCGCAAGGCACTGTATGTTTATGTTATATATATATATATATTTTACTCCTTTTGTGAGGCAAGGTAAGGCTGTTCTGGCACAGTTTTTATTTAGTTTTTTTTTTTTCGATGTTTACCTGACAGGGTAGGTAATGTGATATTTTTATAGAGCAGGTCGTTACCTAATATGTCTGTTTTTTTCAATTTTATTTTGGATTTACACAATAAAAACATTTTTGAAAAAAAATCATGTTTTTGTTTCCCCATTTTCTGAAAGCTATATTTTTTGGGCGATTGTCGTAAGTAGGGTCTCATTTTTTGCGGGATGAGGTGACTGTTTCATTGGTACCATTTTGGGGCACATATATTGTGATCGCTTGGTATTACACTTTTTGTGATGTAAGGTGATAATGTGCTTTTTTGGCACATTTTTTATTTTATTCTTTAACAGCATTCACCAGATGGGTTGGATCACAATATTTTTATAGAGCAGGTTGTTACGGACGCGTCGATACCTAATATGTGCATTTTAAGATTTTATTTTACACAATAAAAGCTTTTTTGGAAACAAAATCATGTTTTTGTGTCTCCATTTTCTAAAAGCTATATTTTTTTTTATTTTTTGGGCGAATGTCTTATGTAGGGTCTCAATTTTCGCGGGATGAGATGGTTATTACATGCGGAATGCATGACGCTATGAAAACAGACATGTAAGGAGTGGTGAAAGGTCCTCTTTAAGATGAATAGGTGACACATAGGTGAATAAGATCCTTCTCAGATACTAGCCAATTTTATCCCTTAAGGACCCATGATGTACATGTACGTCATGGTGATCGGGCAGTTGCAGGAGCTGCGCCCGCCCGATCAGCAGCAGGGGTCTGGCAGTCACAGATAGCCAGACCTCTGCTGCGTACGCCCGCATCGGCAAAAACACAGATGTGGGCGTGTATCGCTTACCGCGGCATGCACAGGGTTTGCGGAGATGACGGGGACCTGATGTCACAGAGGGCAGCCTCGATGCCTTCCATAGGAAGATCTCACAGGCAGGCTGTCAGCATTGAAGCTGACAGCCAATACATTACGATACCTGATGTATTGCAGAGGGGATCAGACCCCCAGAAGTTGAAGTCCCAGAGTGGGACAAAAATAAAAAGTAAAAAACAGTCTTTTCCATAATTAAAAAAATAAAGTTAAACGTAAAAAAAACAAATAACGCCCCTTTCCCAAAATAAAACACATAAAATTGTAAAAGTAAATAAAAATACAGCTCTCAGACTATGGAGACTCTAAAACATGAGTTTTTTGTTTCAAAAATGATATTATTGTATAAAACTTAAATAAAAATAAGTATACATGTTAGGTGTCGCCGCGTTCGTAACAACTTGTTCTACAAAAATATCACATGACCTAACCCCTCAGGTGAACACAATAAAAAAAAACGGTGAAAAAAAAGCAATTTTTGTCACTTTCCATCACTAAAAGTGCAAACCAAGCGATCAAAAAGGCATATGCCCCCAAAATAGTACCAATCTAACAGTCACCCCATCCTGCAATAAATGAGCCCCTACCTAAGACAATCGCCCAAAAAAAAAAAAAAACTACAACTCTCAGACTATGGAGACACTAAAACATGAGTTTTCGTGTTTCAAAAATAATATTATCATTATATAAGTATACATGTTTGGGTATCGCCACGTCCGTAACAACCTGCTCTACAAAAATATCACATGAGCTAACCCCTCAGGTGAACAACATAAAAAAATAAAAACGGTTTAAAAAAAAAGCCATTTTTTGTCACCTTTTTTGTCATCCTCCGAGTCCTCTCCCCCCTCCTCTCTCTCCCCCTCCCTGCGTACCTTCTGCGTACCTTCTGCCTCATGTCTGGGCGGGGCCGGCAGTCAGTCAGCATTGGCTCCGCCCCCTCCAGACAAGAGAAGATCTGCTGGTGATTCTGCAGCTAGAAAAAAAGGTAAGTATAAGATTTTTTTTTTTTTTTTTAACTTTCTGTGAGGGGACTGCACTGTGTTTATTATCCCTGTACTGTGACATCACTGTGTTTATTATCCCTGTACTGTGACATCACTGTGTTTATTATCCCTGTACTGTGACATCACTGTGTTTATTATCCCTGTACTGTGACATCACTGTGTTTATTATCCGTGTACTGTGACATCACTGTGGTTATTATCCGTGTACTGTGACATCACTGTGGTTATTATCCGTGTACTGTGACATCACTGTGGTTATTATCCCTGTACTGTGACATCACTGTGGTTATTATCCCTGTACTGTGACATCACTGTGGTTATTGTCCCTGTACTGTGACATCACTGTATCTATTATCCCTGTACTGTGACATCACTGTGTTTATTATCCCTGTACTGTGACATCACTGTATTTATTATCCTTGTACGGTGACATCACTGTGTTTATTATTAGTGTTGAGCGAGATGCTGGATGGGAGGAATCACTACAAAGAAGAAGCCTGAGGAGGTAAGTGGTTTGTGTTTGTTTTCTATTTTTCAGGATCGTGAATGCTGAGGACTACGTCGGATTCGGTGGATTACGTCGGACCAGCTTTTTTAATTTTTAAATAAAATGGTCAAACAGGGGTCTGGGGGAGTATTTATTTCAATAAACTATTTTATAAGTGTGTGTGTGTTTTTTTACAACATTGCAGTTTTAGTAATCATGGCTATCTACAGACGGCCCTGATTACTAATACTATTACCCCGGCACCCACCGCCACCAGGGGTGTCGGGAAGAACCGGGTACCCGCAGGATCGGACCTTCTAAATTAAGGGTCCGGTCCTGGGGCAGCTGCAGGCTGGTACCATTAGGCTGGGAAGGGCCAATAACTGTGTCCCTTCCCACCCTGATAGTGTCAGGCTGCCGCTGCTGGTTGTATCTGGCTGGAGAAGAAAAAAAGGGGGACCCCACGCCATCTTTTTTCAAAAAATAATTAAATTTTAAAAAATGGCGTGGGGTCCCCCCTTTTTTCCTTCTCTAGCCAGATACAACCAGCAGCGGCAGCCTGGCACTACCAGGGTGGGAAGGGACATGGTTATTGGCCCTTCCCAGCCTAGCAGTAACAGCCTGCAGCTGCCCCAGAACCGGACCCTCAATTTAGAAGGTCCGGTCCTGCGGGTACCCGGCTCTTCCCGACACCCCTGGTGGCGGTGGGTGCCGGGGTAATAGATGTTGAGGTTAGTGCTGGCCATACCGGCAGGCACTAAGCCCAGTATTAATAATCAGGGCCGTCTGTAGATAGCCGTGATTACTAAAACTGCAATGTTGTAAAAAAACACACATACACTTACAAAATAGTTTATTGAAATAAATACTCCCCCAGACCCCTGTTTGACCATTTTATTTAAAAAATAAAAAAGCTGGTCCGACGTAATCCACCGAATCCGACGTAGTCCTCAGCATTCACTATCCTGAAAAATAGAAAACACGTACAGGGATAATAAATACAGTGATGTCACAGTACAGGGATAATAAACACAGTGATGTCACCGTACAGGGATAATAAATACAGTGATGTCACAGTACAGGGATAATAAACAGTGATGCCACAATACAGGGATAATAACCACATTGATGTCACAGTACAGGGATAATAACCACATTGATGTCACCGTACAGGGATAATAACCACAGTGATGTCACAGTACACGGATAATAACCACAGTGATGTCACAGTACACGGATAATAACCACAGCGATGTCACAGTACACGGATAATAAACATATCGATGTCACCGTACAGAGATAATAAATACAGTGATGTCAGATCAAACTCAGTCATACACTACCACCCTAACTTTGCTACCTGTCAGTGGAGAAAATCCCTGTGGTGGAGGAATAATCAGCATCACAATTGGAAATAACATTGCTGACTGAGCCTCCTATGTTATCACAGTGCAGACCACAACAAGATGGCCGCTGGACACTGTATTGTGGAAGACAATCTCTTGTTATCAGATAAGCAAGTAAGAGCAGCGTGATGTCACAGGAGGTGTGAATAGCCAGATAACAGTTTACAGCACTGGGCTACAGACGGCTTCCCTACACTCAACTTTTCAGTTGTGCTCCCCCTGCTGGTCAACATAGGAAGTTCTACACAATTATTATGAATTTTTTAAATATTTCCTTTAATGGTAAAAAAAAAAATTATAAGCACGAAAAATTCTAAAACTTACATTGCATGTTTTAACATTTTAGATATATTTCTAATTTTTGACAACAGTTGTCCTTTAAGGTGAAAAATGGCTGGGTCCTGAATGGGTTAAGGTCGGATCCAGACTTGACAGAAGTGTTGACGGAATATACCAGTGTATTATTCCTCTTTCAAGTATAAAAGAAACACCATATAGTGTGTGGCTGAAATAATCTTTGAGGAGTTTATTTTGAAAACGAAAGAGTTCACCAATCCGCTTAGGCAATTTTCAATTGTCGTAGCCAAGGGATGTTGTTTACTGTACCTGCCCTACATTGTATGTATATATATTAGACAATACAAGATTTTTTATCAATGCTTCTTAGCCATTTGCGTGCCATTCAGACAGATAAAAATCTTGGAGTATTTATCAATTAAAACTGTACCCTAGAAAACCTACTAAATTTATGGCAAATCATAATGAGGTCGTTATTATGGGGGATTTCAACTACCCAGATATAGACTGGAAAACTGAAACCTGTATATCTCATAAAGGAAACAGGTTCTTGGAAATAACCAAAGACAATTACCTTTCCCAACTGGTTCAGGACCCGACTAGAGGGACGGCCATACTGGACTTAGTATTAACCAATAGACCTGACAGAACAACAGATGTGCAGGTTGGGGGACACCTGGGAAATAGTGACCATAATATAATAACCTTCCAACTGTCATTCAAAAGAGCGTTTCTTCAGGGAGGAACAAAAATTCCAAACTTCAAAAAAGCAAAATTTAGCCAACTAAGAGAGGCCATAGGCCTAACTAACTGGGACAAAGTCCTCAAAAATAAAAATACAGCCACATAATGGGATATTTTTAAAAGCATCCTAATATCTAATTGTGAGAGGTACATACCTTATGGAAATAAAAGGTTAAGGAACAAGAAAAAACCAATGTGGATAAACAGAACTGTAAAGAAAGCAATAAATGACAAACAGAAAGCATTTAAATCACTAAAACAGGAGGGGAGCGAGGAAGCATTGAAAAACTATAAGGAAAGTAGAATATGTAAAAGACAAATAAAAACAGCCAAACTAGAGACCGAGAGATTAATCGCCAAAGAGAGTAAAACTAACCCTAAAATGTTCATTAATTATATAAATGGTAAAAAGTATAAACCTGAAGGTGTCGGCCCCTTACAGAGTAACGAGGGGGGAGTTGCAGAGAGCGATGAGAAGAAAGCAAAGCTACTAAATATCTTTTTCTCCACTGTATTCACTGAGGAAAATAAACTGTCAGATGAAATGCAGAATATAAAAGTAAATTCCCCATTAAAAGTGCCCTGTCTGACCCAGGAAGAAGTAGAGCTGCGTCTTAAAAAGATTAAAATAGACAAATCGCCAGGACCGGATGGCATACACCCCCGTATCCTAAGAGAATTACGTAATGTCATTGCCAGACCCTTATTTCTGATATTTAAGGACTCTATACTAACAGGGGGTGTTCCACAGGATTGGCACATAGCAAATGTGGTGCCAATAGTCAAAAAGGGTCCAAAAACAGAGCCCGGGAACTATAGGCCGGAAAGTTTAACATCTGTCGTGGGTAAACTGTTTGAGGGTTTGTTAAGAGATGTTATCTTGGAGTACCTCAATGAAAATAAACAAATTACTCAATATAAGCATGGCTTCATGAGGGATCGGTCATGTCAAACCAATTTAATCAGTTTCTATGAGGAGGTAAGTTCTAGACTGGACCGCAGCAAATCAATGGATGTCGTATATCTGGACTTCTCCAAAGCATTTGACAAGGTACCACATAAAAGGTTAGTATATAAAATGAGAATGCTTGGCCTGGGAGAAAATGTCTGTATGTGGGTAAGTAACTGGCTCAGTGATAGAAAACAGAGGGTGGTTATTAATGGTACATACTAAGATTGGGTCACTGTAACTAGTGGGGTACCACAGAGGTCAGTATTGGGCCCTATTCTCTTCAATATATTTATTAATGATCTTGTAGAAGGCTTGCACAGTAAAATATAATTTTTTGCAGATGACACTAAACTGTAATGTAATTAACACAGAAGAGGACAGTATACTGCTACAGATAGATCTGAATAGACTGGAGGCTTGGGCAGAGAAGTGGCAGATGAGGTTTAAGACTGACAAATGTAAGGTTATGCATATGGGAAGAAATAATGCAAGTCATCATTACATACTAAATGGTAAAATATTGGGTAACTCTGACATGGAAAAGGACCTAGGAATTTTAGTGAACAGCAAACTAAGCTGTAGAAACCAGTGTCAGACAGCTGCTGCCAAGGCCAATAAGATAATGCCACTTTACAAATCACTAGACAGACCACACATGGAGTACTGTGTACAGTTCTGGGCTCCTGTGAACAAGTATAGCCATGTCCAGCACAAGATTTGAAATTTTCGTATTATAATGAGATATCATTATAATGTGAAAATTTCAAATCTTGTCCCGGACATGGCTATACTGCAAATTGGAGTCTGGGAAAAGACATCTGTACTCCAATATTGTTTCTCTCATGGAGGAGAGCCCTTCTGTCGCCCTTTGAGTGGTTGCCCTGCCAGGGATCTAGGGAGGCCTCTCTGATTTTTGCGTACTGTACCGCATGGTAGAGTACCTCTAAAGTTTAGGGACTTAAACAGTGGAACACTGCCCGCCCCAAAGTGACCCATGATATGTCTATTTATTTTAAATTAGACCCGTCCTGGACCACTAACTCCAAATTTGCAAAGGTATACAACCCTGAAAAGAGATTTGCATAGATGAGCCCCTTGTACATTTTAAAGACAGCATGGTTTGGAATTAAAATGTTCAAACTGTGTGAGAGTACCTCTGAGTACACCCACAGGTTCCAGATTTATGAAGGAAAAGACTCCCTGATTGAACCCCCAGAATGCCCCTCTGTCCTATGTGTTAGTGGAAAAATACTGTGGGACTTAATTTACCCACTGCTTGATCAGGGTTGCCACCTTTATGTGGCTAACTGTTTAAGTCCCTAAATTCAGAGGTACTCTAGCATGCAGCACAGTATGCAAAAATCAGAGAGGCCTCCCTAGATCCCTTTTGCACCTTATTACTTTCTCATATGGTCTGCACAGCTTGCATATTCAGTTTTAACCAACCACTACATTTTCATTTTTGTGAAACACCTGTTTGCTCAAAAGTGCCTGTTCCCCCCTTAACAGGTTTGTACAGGGGTACAGTTTCCAAACTGGGGTCACGTCTTGGGGGTTTTCTATTGTCTGAGGACCTGCCACCTAAAATCAGTGTCTGTAAATTCAGGACTCCTAAACCCTGCTGTGCGCCCAACAGGATAGGAGCACACATGGGGTGTTGCCATATTCAGAAGAACATGGGAAACAAATAGTGGGGTGCATTTTCTCCTGTTACCCCTTCTGAAATTGAAAAATCTGGGCCTAAAACTTTATTTTATTTAAAACGTCAAATTTTTAAATTTCACAGCTATGCACTTCTAAATTCTTTGACAAATGTTTCTGCATTCTGTGAAACACCTGTTTGCTCATAACTGCCCTTTCCACCACTTAAAATGTTCATGCGGGGGTGCAGTTTCCAAAATGGATGTCTGCCAATACTGTAAAAATTAGGTCTCTAAATTCACATGGTGCTCCTGAGCCCTGTCGCATATCAAAATAATACTTTAGAGCAGGGGTCCCCAAACTTTTTACACAGGGGGCCAGTTCACTGTCCCTCAGATCGTTGGAGGGCCGGACTATTAAAAAAAAGCGCCCCTCCCCCCAATACCAAATTCTCAACCTGACCCCCTTCCCTCCTAACATTACGTAAATCACTACAGAACATACCGGTTAATACAGCGCCCCATACCTCTTACATCCAGAGACGTCTCCTCTGATATAGACTTCTCTTTCCTCATCTTCTCCTCTCAGACCAGACCGCCATGATGATTTTTCAGCCATTTCTTGTCTCTGCAGTTTGACAAAAAAAAAAATCTTAGTTTACTAGTTTTCCATCATCCTCCCGTCTTCTGGACAAATCATCCTACCACCCCCAATACTGTGCCACAATACTATTACTATGCGATTAATACTATGCCCTCTAGTAGTAATCATTCTCCTTATAATGTGACAGTATAAAATGCCCCCTAATGTGTGCCAGTACAAAAAATACCCCCTTTTAATGACATAATCTGACAATATAAAATACCCCTATATAGTGCCCCCAAATCAAGTGCCCCCATAGTACTCCTCTCCCCCCTTCCCCATAGTACCCACCATAATGTGTCAAAGTATAAAATGCCCATATACAGAGCTCCCCCATATAAAATACTACTTCTTTGTGGCCTCAGTAGATGCCCCCAGTGCCCCCCAATAATGTGCCAGTAAGAAGTGCCCCCCAATAATGTGCCAATTAGAAGTGTCCCCAATAATATGCCAGTAAGTGCTACCTCACAGCGACGTCTTAAAAAGATTAAAAAAGACAAATCGCCAGGACCGGATGGCATACACCCCTGTATCCTAAGAGAATTAAGTAATGTCATAGCCAGACCCTTATTTCTGATATTTAAGGACTCTATACTGACAGGGAGTGTTCCACAGGATTGGCGCATAGCAAATGTGGTGCCAATATTCAAAAAGGGTACAAAAACAGAGCCTGGGAACCAAAGGCCGGTAAGTTTAACATCTGTTGCGGGTAAACTGTTTGTGGATTTTCTAAGAGCTGCTATCTTGGAGTACCTCAATAAAATTAAGCAAATAACTCCATATCAGCATGGCTTCATGAGGAATCTGTGATGTCAAACCAATTTAATCAGTTTCTATATATTCAATATATTTATTAATGATCTTGTAGAAGGCTTGCACAGTAAAATATCATTTTTTGCAGATGACACTAAACTGTGTCAAGTAATCAACACAGAAGCGGACAGTACACTGCAACAGATGGATCTGGATAGACTGGAGGCTTGGGCAGAGAAGTGGCAGATGAGGTTTAACACTGACAAATGTAAGGTTATGCACATAGGAAGGAATAATGCAAGTACCAGTACATACTAAATAGTAAAACACTGGGTAGCACTGACTTGGAAAAGGACCTAGGAATTTTAGTGAACAACAAACTAAGCTGTAGAAACCAGTGTCGGACAGCTCCTGCCAAGGCCAATAAGATAATGGGCTGCATCAAAAGAGGCATAGATGCCCATGATGAGAACATAGTCCTGCCACTCTAAAAATCACTAGTCATACCACACATGGAGTACTGTGTACAGTTCTGGGCTCCTGTGAACAAGGCAGACATAACAGAGCTGGAGAGGGTTCAGAGGAGGGCGACTAAAGTAATAACTGGAATGGGTGGACTACAGTACCCAGAAAGATTATCAAAATTAGGGTTATTCACTTTAGAAAAAAGATGACTGAGGGGAGATCTAATAACTATGTATAAATATATCAGAGGTCAGTACAGAGATCTCTCCCATGATCTTTTTATCCTAAGGACTGTGACCATGACGAGGGGACATCCCCTGCGCCTGGAGGAAAGAAGGTTTGTCCACAAACATAGAAGAGGATTCTTTATGGTAAGAGCAGTAAGACTATGGAACTCTCTTCCTGAGGAGGTGGTGATGGTAAGTTCACTAAAAGAGTTTAAAAAGGGTCTGGATGTATTTCTGGAGGGTAATAATATTACAGGTTATAGTTACTAGAGATGGGTTGTTGATCCAGGGAGTAATTCTGATTGCCTGATTGGGGTCGGGAAGGAATTTTTTCCCCTAAAGTGAGGAAAATTGGCTTCTACCTCACAGGGCTTTTTTGCCTTCCTCTGGATCAACTTGCAGGATAACAGGCCGAACTGGATGGACAGATGTCTTTTTTTTAGCCTTATAAACTGTTACTATGAGGGGGTAAGTTCTAGACTTGACCGCGGCGAATCAATGGATGTCGTATATCTGGACTTCTCCAAAGCTACAGTACCACATAAAAGGTTAGTATATAAAATGAGAATGCTTGGACTGGGAGTGGGTAAGTAACTGGCTCAGTGATAGAAAACAGAGGGTGGTTATTAACGGTACATACTCAGATTAGGTCACTGTCACTAGTGGGGTACCACAGGGGTCAGTATTGGGCCCTATTCTCTTCAATATGTTTATTAATGATCTTGTAGGATAACAGGCCGAACTGGATGGATGGATGTCTTTTTTCAGCCTTATAAACTATGTTACTATGTTACTTAGATGCCCCTATAGTGCCTCCCAATAATATGCTAGTAAGTGCCCCCTTAGATACCCTCATAGTGCCTCCCAATAATATGCCAGTAAATGCCCCCCTTAGATGCCCCCCATATGCCAGTAAGTGGCCCCTTAGATGCCCCCAGAGTGCCTCCCAAATATGCCAGTAAGTGCCCCCATAGTGCCCCCAATTCCGGCCTGTGTCCCACGCTGCACAGCTCAGACGGTGCGATGACGTCATCGCGCCGCCTGCTGGGCCTCTGATAGGCTGCAGGCCTAGTGCCTTCAGCCTATCAGAAGAACAGGGAAGGGAGACGCCTCTCCCTCCCTATTCCGCCGCAGCAGTCATCGGTATTGCTGTCCTGAGGACGGCGATAAAGATGACTATGGGAATGAGCACTTCCACAATGGAAGCGCTCATCTCCCTGTTCCACTGACCACCAATGAAAGAGGTGCCCCTTCTGGAAGTGCGGCAGCGGCCGGATAAATGGCCTCAGGGGGCCGCATGCGGCCTGCGGGCCGTAGTTTGGGGACCCCTGCTTTAGGGTCACACCTAGGGTGTTTCTACAGTCAGGACACACAGTACAATAATCACAACAGCACAACATAATGGGTTCTAAATGGGAAAATGTATGGAAAAATTGCGATTTAATTTTTCACCTTTCAGTAGACATTTGTTTTGGGGGAAAAAAAAGTGTAAGTGTTCACTACAACCTTTGAAATATTCATTTGGGGTGTAGTTTACAAAATGGGGTCACTTTGGGGGAGCCCTCCAAAAGTCATATGGTGCTCTTTCCCTTTGGATCCCTGATGTGCGCCCTACAGCAGTTTTTCAACCACATATGAGGTTTCTGTAAATGGAAGAATCAGGGTAATAAATATTGAGGTTTGTTTTACTATTGAACCTTGTGTTACAGGAAAATAGATTCAAACTGAAAATTTGCCAAAAAAGTTACATTTCAAATGTTTACCTTTATTTTCCTTTAATTCTTACTTAAAGGGTTAACAAAGTTGGTAAAATCAGTTTTGAATAACTTGGGAGTTGTGGTTTCTAAAATGGAGTAATTTATGGACGGTTTCTAGTATGTAAGCCCCACAAAGTGATTCATAATGGAATTGGTCCTTTAAAACGTGGGTTTTTAAAATTTACTTGACAATTTAAAAAACTGCTTCTAAAATTCAAAGCCTTCTAACATCTTAAAAAAATGAAATGACATTTACAAAGTGATGCCATTATAAAGTATACATATGAGGAATGTAAAGTAGTAGTATCACTATCTGTATTAAAATCTCAAAGTTCCAGAATTGCAAATTATTAAGTTTTTGGTTAACTTTGAACTTTTTTAAAAAATGAAGAAAAAAATGAAGAAAAAGCAGATTCAAATTTACTACTAATGTGAAGTACAATGTGCCACGATAAAACAATCTTAGAATGGTTTGGATAAATAAAATTATTCCAGAGTTATTACTACATACAGTGATACATGGTCAGATTTTCTATTATTGGCAATATTAGGTTTCTGTGGATAGTGGGGTGCGGCACACAGGACCCCCGCTGATCAGCAGTTAGTGTCCTTGAACGACGCAGCCTCTTCCTAGCCAGTGACATCACTGTACATCAGCCACATGGCCTAGTTGCTGCTCAGCCCCTATCAAGTCAATCACGGCAGGGATAAGTGTAAAAGGTAAGCGTCAACTAAAGCAAGGAGAATCACTGCATAAACTAGACGCTAAAAATAAAAGCACCCCAAAAAAAGAAAAGGCAAAATAAAGGATAAACTAACATAGATAGACGCTCCAGGCCAGAGCCAGACCAGGACTCCACCCAGTCAGTGTATATGGTTAACTGGTCTGTGAACGAATAATAGAGACCAACTACACACTAGGAATTTGGATCAAGACAAAAAGCGTACAATCCACGTAATAGCCCTTTGACAATGAAACCTCAAAGGATATCCAAAGCCTAGTGTGGTCTCTACTAACAATTATATGCTATACTTCACGTGAAATACCGCATTTGGAGGGGTATGGTGGGGATATGAAAATCACCCAACCATAATGCTGTGACTCCTCCAGTTACTAAAACACAGGGCAGATGAAGCAAGGGCGGAAACAAATGTCCCACAGTCAGCAATTGTGCATAAATGGACACATATAAGTCCACTGCCCCACTACCCTAAAAATGGATGTCTCAAAAAAAATAGTATAGATGCAGACTAGACCCTGGCTAGCTAAAATATCCCAAACCACCGTCCGTGTTACAGCCTTTGAGGGTAAGAGACATACTCCATACTAGGAGCGCTCAAAACAACTCCCCACTGACCCGGACAAAGGAGGGATAAGGAGGAACTAAAGCTAAAAAGGCTGCAATGGAGACACCATTAAAAGAATGCCTATGGCTCAACGCGTTTCTATATAGTGTCATCAGGAGCCAGGTAGCGACGACAGCTATAATACAACGCACCACAATAGTTTACATGTGGAGCAGTGAGCAGTAGGTAAGTATAGCGCGCCACACTCATACAGTGTGGTGTGGCTTGCGGCAGATAGTGTAGCGCACCACACTAGTTCAGTGGAGGTGTGTGGCTCTGGCATTGGCCAAACCAATGTGTGGCGCACTATACTTACCTACTGCTCACTGCTCCACATGTGAACTATTGTGGTGCGTTGTATTTATTATAGCTGTTGTCGCTACCTGGCTCCTGATGACACTCTATGTAGAAACGCGTTGAGCCATAGGCGGTCTTTTAATGGTGTCTCCATTGCAGGCTTTTTAGCTTTAGTTCCTCCTTATCCTTCCTTTGTCCGGGCCAGTGGGGAGTTGTTTTGAGCGCTCTTAGTATGGAGTATGTCTCTTACCCTCAAAGGCTGTAACACGGACAGTGGTTTGGGATATTTTAGCTAGGCAGGGTCTAGTCTGCAGCTATACAATTTTTTTGGGAGACATCCATTTTTAGGGTAGTGGGGCAGTGGACTTATATGTGCCCATTTATGCACTATTGCTGACAGTGGGACATTTGTTTCTGCCCTTGCTTCATCTGCCCTGTGTTTTAGTAACTGGAGGAATCACAGCATTATGGTTGGGTGATTTTCATATCCCCAACATACCCCTCCAAATGCAGTATTTCACATGAAGTATAGCATATAATTGTTAGTAGAGACCACACTAGGCTTTGGATATCCTTTGAGGTTTCATTGTCAAAGGGCTATTACGTGGATTGTATGCTTTTTGTCTTGATCCAAATTCCTAGTGTGTAGTTGGTCTCTATTATTCGTTCACAGACCAGTTAACCATATACACTGACTGGGTGGAGCCCTTGTCTGGCTCTGGCTTGGAGCATCTATCTATGTTAGTTTATCCTTTATTTTGCCTTTTCTTTTTTAGTATACTTCCAATAAAGTGTGTTTTTAGCGTCTAGTTTATGCAGTGATTCTCTCAGCCCCTATCAAGTCAATGAGCCTGAGCTGCAATACCAAAAACTGCAACTATACTATGTACAGTCATGGCCAAAAGTTTTGAGAATGACACAAATATTATATTTTCACATGATCTGCTGCCCTCTGGTTTTTATGTGTGTTTGTCAGATGTTTTTATCACATACAGAAATATAATTGCAATCATATTATGAGTAACAAAAGCTTATATTGACAGTTAGAATGAGTTAATGCAGCAAGTCAATATTTGCAGTGTTGACCCTTCTTCTTCAGGACCTCTGCAATTCTCCCTGGCATGCTCTCAATCAACTTCTGGACCAAATCCTGACTGATAGCAGTCCATTCTTGCACAATCAATGCTTGCATTTTGTCAGAATTTGTAGGTTTTTGTTTGTCCACCCGTCTCTTGATGATTGACCACAAGTTCTCGATGGGATTAAGATCTGGGGAGTTTCCAGGCCATGGACCCAAAATCTCTGTTTTGTTCCCTGAGCCATTTAGTTATCACCTTTGCTTTATGGCAAGGTGCTCCATCATGCTGGAAAAGGCATTGTTGATCGCCAAACTGCTCTTGGACGGTTGGGAGAAGTTGCTCTCGGAGGACATTCTGGTACCATTCTTTATTCATGGCTGTGTTTTTAGGCAAGACTGTGAGAGAGCCGATTCCCTTGGCTGAGAAGCAACCCCACACATGAATGGTTTCAGGATGCTTTACACTTGGCATGAGACAAGACTGGTGGTAGCGCTCACCTCGTCTTCTCCGAATAAGCTGTTTTCCAGATGTCCCAAACAATTGAAAAGGGGATTCATCAGAGAAAATGACTTTACCCCAGTCCTCAGCAGTCCACTCCCTGTACCTTTTGCAGAATATCAGTCTGTCCCTGATGTTTTTTCTGGAGAGAAGTGGCTTCTTTGCTGCCCTCCTTGAGACCAAGCCTTGCTCCAAGAGTCTCCGCCTCACAGTGCGTGCAGATGCACTCACACCTGCCTGCTGCCATTCCTGAGCAAGCTCTGCACTGCTGGTAGCCCGATCCCACAGCTGAAACACTTTTAAGAGACGGTCCTGGCGCTTGCTGGTCTTTCTTGGGCGCCCTGGAGCCTTTTTGGCAACAATGTAACCTATCTCCTTGAAGTTCTTGATGATGCGATAGATTGTTGACTGAGGTGCAATCTTTCTAGCTGCGATACTCTTCCCTGTTAGGCCATTTTTGTGCAGTGCAATGATGACTGCACGTGTTTCTTTAGAGATAACCATGGTTAACAGAAGAGAAACAATGATGCCAAGCACCAGCCTCCTTTTGAAGTGTCCAGTGGTATCATTCTTACTTAATCATGACAGATTGATCTCCAGCCCTGTCCTCATCAACACCCACACCTGTGTTAATGGAGCAATCACTGAAACAATGTTAGCTGGTCCTTTTAAGGCAGGGCTGCAATGATGTTGAAATGTGTTTTGGGGGATAAAGTTCATTTTCTAGGCAAACATTGACGTTGCAAGTAATTGCTGTTAAGCTGATCACTCTTTATAACATTCTGGAGTATATGCAAATTGCCATTATAAAAACTGAAGCAGTAGACTTTGTAAAAATTAATATTTGTATCATTCTCAAAACTTTTGGCCATGACTGTACTGTACGACGCAGTCCTTGGAAAGCTGCCAGGATCCTGCATTGCTCACCAAAGCTTCCGTGAGTGCTGCAGATCCCTGAAACAGCTGATCATTGGGGAATCCGGGACTTGGACCCCCGCTGATGTGATAATGATGACCTATCCTGAGGATAAAGCATCATTATCTTTTCTAGGATAACCCCTTTAAGTTTTATAAACAGTGGATAAAATAAGATTGGGGATTATTAGCCTTGGCCTATGTGTTACATAGTTTGTTGTGCGTCTCTCTTTTTCCAAATTGTCAAATATAATATGTGATTCAAGCATTGATTTGCTATGGATTAATGCTGCTATTTTGTATCATTAGAGTGCGGACCAATAGTACATTTCATGCACCACCGTATGGCTAAATGCACAATACACTGAGTGAGCCATGTTTCCAAGGGCCCATGAACATGACAATCTGGCATGTTTTAACACTGTCCACTGAGGTGTGAAAAGTGTTTATAACACAAGGTTGTTACATGGTATTGGGTATTTTGATCTAGAACTCTGATGCAATTTGCTTATTAAAATCACCTCCATTGGTAAATGATTATGTTGCATGAACAAGCTATAAGTTTCTGTTCTGTTTTTCAGGTGATTTTTCTTACAACTTTGTTCTATCTCCTGAGTTCCAGTGATGAGTACTACAAGCCAGTAAAATGGGTTATAAGTCTCACACCTCTCTCTCAACCCGGCCCATCTTCCAATATAATTGGACAGTCGGTAGAAGAAGCTATAAGGTAGTATAATTCGAATCCATAGCTTTATCTAGTTACAACAAACAAACTCTTTATTACATTTTCCTTTTTCGCCTATGACAGCACCCCTGGAGAGACCGCCTCCTTCATCTCAGAACAGGAAACAGGAACCAGAACTGCTTTAAAAGAGAGACCTTCCTCTCTATTCTCAGTTTTGTGTCCTGCCCTAAGACTCAACTAGGAACTGCTGCTATGAGTCTGGGTATTCATTTTTTCTTCTTACTCCACTCCAATCATCTCCCTGGCCTGGACAAGCCAGGATCTTTTTTTGTAGTTCCAGGCAACTGTGAACCTGTTGGCCGTACCTGTATGTTCTTGTGTATGCGGATGGCGTCCTTGCATATTTCTGTGTGCGGGAGACATCGCTTCTGGTTTCGGCAGAAGGAGGAATAGATCATTGTTGCAGGCCGTAAATGGGGGCGGAGCCGGCTAGGGAACGGCAGGAAAAAAACCCAGTCAGTTCTCAGTCATGCCAGGGAAGAAAGAGTGAGAAGAGCAGATTATCCCAGCACTTCTTGTGCCTATTGATACTGTTATGCAGCTGGATCAGTGCGCACAGACCACTGAAAGCACCAATGACACTCCGGTACCAGGGTGGTTTAAAAGGGGTTAACATGAAACATGACCCCCATCATGTTTCTGGTGGGGGTCGTCATCTATGTTTAGATGTCAAAGTAGTCTTCCAGGAAGATCTCCAAATCAAAAGAGAAGTTGTGCTGTCTGTAAAAGAAAGTTGCCCTCAGCTTTGGCTAAGCCTCTACATCAAGCATGCATTAGCAAGTTAATGTCTGTCTCTGATGGGAAATATTAAGCGACTGATTTGAGATGAAGTTAAGGAGTCTGTTAGTGGCTTGCCCTAGTACATCTGCAGCTGCAGTGATAGTGAGGTTTTATTTGGAGGAAGAGGGATTATAGTGGGACAAATCTCCTGGGAAGCCGCTCTTTCATGCTGAAAATACTAATGCCCTTGTTAAAGCAGTTAGAGTTACTATGGAACTGGGCGAGAAAAAGTTGCCACAGTCGGTCCAGGGGCTGAGGAACAGGACGTTTTTTGATTTGACCAAATATATTCAAGCAGTTATCTCTAAAGAAAGGAAGAAGCCGGATAGCAAATTCTTTATCCCTTCCTCTGTAAAAAGAAAATTCCCATTTGATGAGTAGGTGTCTGTGGCCTGGGACAGAGCCCCAAAACTTGATGGACTTATGTCTTTTTTCAACCATATTAACTATATAACTTGACCTGGTAGCTAAGATGTCCAAAAAAGCATCCTTGCCCTTTGAGGATATGGGGTCCCTTAAAGATCCAGTGGACAAGAGGGCTGCAGTTTATTTGAAGGGGTTGTCTAATCTCGGTGTTACTAAGTTGAGATGAGACACAGTCCCAACCACCTCCTGGCTGGGAAACTGCAGAGCACTCTGGCCTTCTCTGTTTCAGCAGTTCCTATTGTGGTGCATGAGAGCTACAGAAACAGCATAGCACAGCAATCTATTCTGTTTCTGAGTTAGCTTGCTGTGTTTCCTTAGCTCTCATACACCGCAATGAGAGATACTGAAACAGCGAGCATCAGAGCAATCTGTTGTTTCCTGACCAGGAGGTGGTCGGGACAACCCTTTTAAGGAAGATTTTAAGAGTTGGAAAACTTTTGCAGCGGCCTTTAAGCCTGCCATTGCTGCTACTTCTGTTGCTAGGTCCTTCATACTATGGTTGGGACAACTGGGGGCTCATATAAAAGGAGGCATTCCTATAGAGCAGTTACTATCCTCATTACCTATGATTAATAGCGCCCTAGATTTTTTTTTTGTTTTTGGCTGATGCCCCTGCAGCTTCCTTAAGATTATCCTCCAAGGCTACTACCCTGTCTAATTCAGCACACAGAGCTATTTGGCTCAAGGGGTGGAATGGTGATATAAGCTAAAAACCTAAGCAATATGCCATCCCGTGTCAGGATACTTTTTTTTGGGCCCACATTAGATGATTTGTTAGAGAAGACCTCGGATAGGAACAAGGGTTTTCCCTCTACCAGTCTGCAGCCTATTAATAGGTCCTTTGTCCCCAAAATAGAAGGGAGGATTTTGGAGGAAATGACAGGGCTAGGATTTGGGGATTCAAGAAATCCAAGGAGTTTCTTTTTTTCTTGTTCAGAGGCCTCAAAAAAGAAGTTCCAGTGATGCCAGGACCCATGTGGGAGGTCAGCTAACACGTTTCTTCCCACAATGACAAAATGTCTCCAACATACCTGGATAAAGTCTGGTGGAAAGATCTGGAGAATCTGCAGAAGGGAATTCCTTGGAAAAGGGAAAACGTTCTTCCCCTTACTACAGACACTAGTCCTTCTTGGTAGGGAGCCCATGTGTAGTCAATTCTACTTTAGGGAGGCTGGGACAGCGATACTGAGTGTCACTCTCACAATTTCAGGGATCTGAAAGCAGTCCTGTTGGCTTTAGTTCAGGGACTTCCAGACAGGAAGGTACTAGAGCGCCAACTATCATGTGCCTCTCACATAAAATATTCAAGATAGCGGATGATTCTGTTATACCTTTCAGCTGTGCATCTCAGGGGAACAGACAATGTAAAGGAGGATTTTCTCGGTCATCAATGTCTGTCAGGAGGAATGGATTCTGAATTAGAAAGTGTTTAATCAGGTGTCAGATGGAAGGGCAGGGTCTTCTTTATGCCTCCCCCATCCCTTAAAATTGTTATCTACAGTTCTCAGAAACATCAGAGAGGAAGGAGCTTCAGTGATTGTAATTTCCTCCTTTCTGACCAAGGAGGGTTTGGTTCCCGTGGTTGTGCAGGATGTCTATGGGGTTCTGCTAGAGTCTAGAGATCTGTTGAGTGAGGGTCCGAATTTTACATATAGAGATAAAAAAAAATCTACATCTGCCTAGCTGTTGAGAGACAGATTTTAAGAAAGAGGGGTCTATCTGAGGATGTTATTACCACACTGCTAGCTAGTCATAAGAAGGTCACTTCTACGATTTATCAAAGGTTTTGGAGAGCCTTTTGTAAATTTATTACAGCAGTTCCTAGGTTGACACCAGTGAGCAAGAGCAGAATCCCTCCCTGGGATTTGAACCTAGTTCTTTCGTCTCGGAGCCTATCAGTAAAATTTCTCTGAAAATGTTCTCTTAAACTGGCCTCTTAAACTCTTAAGCTGGCTACTGCTAATGTTCTGAATATAGGCGATTAGGCTATTCTTGATTTCCAAATGGATCTAATGGAGAGGATTTCGATCCAAACATCTCTGCCCTAATCCTCTGATACCTCTTCACGTGTAATCTCTCCTACTCACAAGACCTTCTCCTTCTTTTATGCTTTCCCCCTACTCATCAGACTCTCATCATGCCCTTCTGAAAAGCTTAAAGGCTATGTACACCTTTGGGGGCATTTTTTTATTACATTGTACTTATTTTGAGCTAAAAATCATTTTTTCAAGTGGTCTTTAACCCCTTCCCGACCAGCGCCGTACATGCGCTGATCGGGCGGGTGCAGGAGCTGCGCCCGACCTATCAGAGGCAGGGGTCCGGCAGTCACAGATAGCCGGACCCCTGCTGCGTACGCCCGCATCAGTGAAAACACCGATGCGGGCGTATTAACCCCTTGTATGAAGCTGTCAAAGCTGACCGCAGCATGCACGGGGTTTGCGGAGGGTACGGGTGCCCTCCGCATCTCCATCGGGTCCCCGCGCTGTGGTGACGGGGACCCAATGTCACAGAAGGCAGCCCCGATGCCTTCCACGGAAGCCTGTGAGATCCAGCCCCTGAGGCTGGGTCTCACAGGCAGGCTGTC
The DNA here is from genome assembly GCA_900303285.1 of Rhinella marina. Taxonomy (NCBI): domain Eukaryota; kingdom Metazoa; phylum Chordata; class Amphibia; order Anura; family Bufonidae; genus Rhinella; species Rhinella marina. Next base: position 17,159 of record ONZH01019004.1, on the reverse strand, counting down.
AGCATCAAAGCTGACAGCCAATGTATTACAATACACAATGTATTGTAATACATTGTAGAGGGGATCAGACCCCCAGAAGTTGAAGTCCCAGAGTGGGACAAAAATAAAAAGTAAAAAAAAAGTTAAAAAAATGTTTTCCATAATAAAAAAAAATAAAGTTTCACGTAAAAAAAACACGCCCCTTTCCCAATATAACCCACATAAAATTGTAAAAAAAAAAAAGAAAAACAGGCATATTTGGTATTGCTGCGTCCGTAAAGACCGGCTGCATAAAAATATCACATGAACTAACTCCTCAGGTGAACACCATAAAAAATAAAAAATAAAAACTGTACTAAATAAAAGCCATTTTTTTGTCACCTTAAATCACAAAAAGTGTAATAACAAGCGATCAAAAAGTAACACGCACCCCAAAATAGTACCAATTTAACCGTCATCTCATCCTGCAAAAAATGAACCCCTACCTGAGACAATCGCCCAAAAAATTTAAAAAACTACAGCTCTCAGACTATGGAGACACTAAAACATGATTTTTTTTTGTTTTAAAAATGCTATTATTGTGTAAAACTTAAATAAATAGTATACATATTAGGTATTGTCACGTCTGTAACAACCTGCTGTACAAAAATATCACATGAGATAACCCCTCAGATGAACACAGTAAAAAAATAAAAAAAGGTGTAAAAAAAAAAGCAATTTTTTTGTCACCTTATATCACAAAAAGTGTAATACCAAGCGATCAAAAAGTGACACGCACCCCAAAATAGTACCAATCTAACCGTCATCTCATCCCGCAAAAAATTACCCCTACCTGAGACAATCGCCCCAAAAATTAAAAAACTATGGCTCTCAGACTATGGAGACACTAAAACATGATTTTTTTTTGTTTTAAAAATGATATTATTGTGTAAAATATAAATAAATAACAAAAAGTATACATGTTAGGTATCGCTACGTCCGTAACAACCTGCTCTACAAAAATATCACATGAGCTAACCTCTCAGGTTGAACACAGTAAAAAAAAAAAAAAAAAAACTGTGTCAAAAAAGTCATTACACATCACAAAAAGTGTAATAACAAGCGTTCAAAAAGTCATACGCACACCGAAATAGTACCAATCTAACCGTCTTCTCATCCTTCTCATCAAAATATCACATTATCTAACTTTTCAGATGAATGTTGTGAATAGCAAAAAATAAAAACTGTGCCAAAACAGCTATTTTTTGTCACCTTGCCTCACAAAAAGTGTAATATAGAGCAACCAAAAATCATATGTACCCTAAAATTGTACCAACAAAACTGCTACTTTATTCCGTAGTTTCCTTTTTTGGAGTTTCTACTCTAGGAGGGCATCAGGGGGTCTTCAAATGTGACATGACAACTTAAAATTTTCCCAGTGAATCTGCCCTCCAAAAACCATATGGCGTTCCTTTCCTTCTGTGCCCTGCCCTGTGCTCATACAGCAGTTTACCACCACTTGTGGGGTGTTTCTGTAAACCGCAGAATCAGGGTAATAAATATTGAGTTTTGTTTGGCTGTTAACCCTTGCTTTGTTAATGGAAAAAATGGATTCAAATGGAAAATCTGCCAAAATAGTGAAATTCTGAAATTTCGTCTACATTTTCCTTTAATTCTTGTGGAACACCTAAAGGGTTAACAACGTTTGTAAAATCAGTTTTGAATACCTTGAGGGGAGTAGTTTATAAAATGGGGTCATTTTTGGGTGGTTTATATTTCGTAAGCCTCACAAAGTGACTTCAGACCTGAAATGGTCCTTAAAAAGTGGGTTTTGGAAATTTTCTGAAAAATGTTAAGATTTGCTTCTAAGCCTTCTAACGTCCCAAAAAAATAAAAGGTAATTTTCAAAATGATCCAAACATGAAGTAGACATATTGGGAATGTAAGGTAATAACTATTTTTGGAGGTATTGCTATGTATTTTAACCCTTTCAGTCCCGGAGGTTTTTTCGGCTTTGCGTTTTCGTTTTGCGCTCCCTGCCTTCAAACAGCCATAACTGTTTTATTTTTCTGTTCACATAGCTGTATGAGGGCTTGTTTTTTGCGGGACAAGTTGTACTTTCCAACGCCACCATTTAATATTGCATATGGTGTAGTGGGAATCGGGAAAAAAAATTCCAAATCGGGTGAAATTGCAAAAAAAAACGCTATTCCGCTACAGTTCTACGGGTTTCTTATTTACAACGTCCCATTTTCATTAAAACTGACCAGTTACTTTCATTCTACTGGTCAGTACGAATCCGGCGATACCTAATATGTATAGTTTTTCCTGCGTTTTGATAGTGATAAAATAATTATAAAGTTGGCCTTTTTTTTGTCATATCTTGACCCCTATAACTTTTTGGTATTTATGTGTACGGAGCTGTATGGGGGCTCATTTTTTGTGGGGCGATCTGAAGTTTTTATTGATACCATTCTGGGGTGTGTATGACTTTTTGATCACTTTTTATTTAAATTTTTTTAGAAAAAAAAAGCGACAAAAAACAGCTAATCACCATTTGGACGCTTTTTTCCGCCACACAATTCGCCGTATTGGAAATTTTTTTTTATATTTTAAAAGTACGCGTGTTTTCGGTCACGGTGATACCCATGATGTCTATATTTATTGTTATTTAGGTATTTATTTTTTAATTATACGGAAAGGGGGTGATTTGAACTTATATTTTTTTATTTTTTATATATTTTTTAACTTTTTTTTATTTTTTGTGATTATTTTAAAGCTCAAATATGAGCAAATAGTGTTTTTTATTTTTTCTTTATGAGCAATGAGAGTCTTTTTTTTTTTACTTAATGACCGAATTTGCTCATTTCTTATCCTGGCCTGCCATCTAGTGGCCAGAATAAGAATTGCACTTTGAAAGCTATAAACCTCATCAGCGAGGTTTACAGCTTTCAGATCGTGTACAGACACCCCAATTGGCCACACGGGGTGTCTGTACACCACCCGGAAGCGTACGCTTCCGGTTTTAGACGCAACTAGATGCTGTGATCACGGCATCTAAAGGCCTACGAAGACGCCGCCGATGGCGGTAAGTACCCGCAAGTCTCTGCTGTTAGAAACAGCAGAGACATGCCGGCCATGACACCCGCCGCACGTGCGAGCGGGCGCCATGTGTCCGCATCGCCCCAGCGCCGTACATGTACGGCGCTGGGACTCTAAGGGTTAAAAGTAGAGAAATTGAAATTTGGAATTTTTCTAAATTTTTGGTAAATTTGGTATTTTTCCATAAATGAAAATCAAATATTTTGACCCAAATTTGCCACTGTCATGAAGTACAGTATGTGACTAGAAAACAGTCTCAGAATGGCCTGGATAAGTAAACGCAGTTTAAAGTTATCACCACATAAAGTGCCACATGTTAGATTTGCAAAAAATGGCCTGGGCAGGAAGGTGAAAACTGTCCCGGGGTTGAAAGGGTTAAAAACATGGAATCTTTTTTGTTTTCATAGCTGAGATGCTGTAGTAGCAGCATCATCTGGGCAGCAGATGGACTTATCTCTGCTCTCTGACATTATAAACACTAATTAAAGCTCAACCCTTATCTTACTGAAAGGAATGTGGTGTTTATGACCTCTTAGTTTAGAGATGGCTTATTAGCAGGCATGGGATTCAGCCAGTTCCCACAGGTTCTCCAGATCTGGAGATGAGCCCTTCCATTCCATAGTTTAGCTCCTTAAACTTATTAAAAGTTTTGTGGTATGTGTGTGTAGTGTATATATGGTGTATTTATGTATGTGTACCATGTATATGGTGTATTTATGTGTATGTGTGTTGCATATATGTGATGTATATGTAAACATGTGTCATGACGCTGCATGTCCGCCGTTGAAATGGGAACCTGTTGTTAAAAATTTGAATCCCACCCCTGGTTATTAGATGACTTGCAGAAAGCGAAAGTACCAGTCACAAAGCTAAAAAAAAGTTAACCCTATGTGACAGAATAGCACATAGGGTTAATTGAAAATATGATCACAAACAAAAATTACCACCAAAGGTGTACATAGCCTTTAAAACCTGTAACCACCACACAAGAGTATAAGCAGCTTCTACCCTTACCTTCTGTCTCTTTTTCCATAGATTGTAAGCCATCCCGGGCAGGACCCTCTGCCCTTCTCTAATACTGTTTCACTCAGTAAGCTTGTGTTATATAATTAAACTCCATGTGTAGGGTGGGCCATTTATATGGATACACCTAAATAAAATGGGAATGATTGGTGATATTAACTTCATGTTTGTGGCACATTAGTATATAGGAGGGGGAAAACTTTTCAAGATGGGTGTTGACCATGGCGGCCATTTTGAAGTTGGCCATTTTGAATCCAACTTTAGTTTTTTCAATGGGAAGAGGGTCATGTGACACATCAAACTTATTGAGAATTTCACAAGAAAAACAATGGTGTGTTTGGTTTTAACGTAACTTTATTCTTTCATGAGTTATTTACAAGTTTCTGACCACTTATAAAATGTTTTCAAAGTGCTGCCCATTGTGTTGGATTGTCAATGCAACCCTCTTCTCCCCGTTTTCACACACTGATAGCAACACCGCAGAAGAAATGCTAGCACAGGCTTCCAGTATCCATAGTTTCAAGTGCTGCACATCTTCACAGCATAGACAATTGCTTTCAGATGACCACAAAGATAAAAGTCTAAGGGGGTCAGATCGGGAGACCTCGGGGCCATTCAACTGGCCCACGACGACCAATCCACTTTCCAGGAAACTGTTCATCTAGGAATGCTCGGACCTGACACCCATAATGTGGTGGTGCACCATCTTGCTGGAAAAACTCAGGGAACGTGCCAGCTTCAGTGCATAAAGAGGGAAACACATCATCATGTAGCAATTTCACATATCCAGTGGCCTTGAGGTTTCCATTGATGAAGAATGGCTCCACTGTCTTTGTACCCCATATACCACATTATGGGTGTCAGGTCCGAGCATTCGTAGATGAACAGTTTCCTGGAAAGTGGATTGGTCGTTGTGGGCCAGTTGAATGGCCCCCAAGGTGACCCCCTTAGACTTTTATCTTTGGGGTCATCTGAAGGCAATTGTCTATGCTGTGAAGATACGAGATGTGCAGCACCTGAAACTATGGATACTGGAAGCCTGTGCTAGCATTTCTTCTGCGGTGTTGCTATCAGTGTTTGAAGAGTGTTTGGATCCAAAATGGCCAACTTCAAAATGGCCGCCATGGTCAACACCCATCTTGAAAAGTTTTCCCCCTCCCATATACTAATGTTCCACAAACAGGAAGTTAATATCACCAACCATTCACATTTTATTTAGGTGTATCCATATAAATGGCCCACCCTATATAATTCATATATACAGTGACCTGGAAGTTAAAGGGATTATGCCAAGATATCAGCTTATCCCTTATCCATAGAATAGATGCAGTGGGGAAAAGTATTTGATACACTGGTGATTTTGCATGTTTTTCCACCTACAAAGAATGGAGAGGTCTGTAAGTTTTATCATAGGTACACTTCAACTGTGAGAGACAGAATCTAAAAAAAAAACTCCAGAAAATCACATTGTATGATTTTTAAATAATTAATTTGCATTTTATTGCATGAAATAAGTATTTGATCACCTACCAACCAGAAAGAATTCTGGCTCTTACAGAACTGTTAGTTTTCTTTAAGAAGCCCTCCTACTTCACTTATAACCTGTTAATTGCATCTCTTTGAACTTACCTGTATAAAAGACACTTGTCCACACACTTGTTCTTGTGGAAGGACACCAAGGACAAAATTGTAGACCCGCACAAAGCTGGGATATGCTACAGGACAATAGGCAAGCAGCTTGGTGAGAAGGCAACAACTGTTGGCGAAATTATTAGAAAATGGAAGAAACACAAGGTGACTGTTAGTCTTCCTCGGTCTGGGGCTCCATGCAGGATCTCGCCTCATGGGGTAAGAATGATTCTGAGGAAGGTCAGAAATCAGCCCAGAACTAAATGTGAGGATGTGTCCAATTACCTAAAGAGAGCTTGGGACTATAGTCTCAAAGATTACCGTTATTAACACACTACGCAGTCATGGATTAAAATCCTGCAGGGTACACAAGGTCCCCCTGCTCACGCCAGCACATGTCCAGGCCTGTTTGAAGTTCGCCAATGACCATCTGGATGATCCAGAGGAGGCATGGGAGAAGGTCATGTGGTCAAATGAGACCAAAATAGAACTTTTTGGTATCAATTCCACTCGCCGTGTTTGGATGAAGAAGGATGAGTACAACCCCAAGAACACTGTCCCAAACGTAAATCATGGAGGTGGAAACATCATACTTTGGGAGTGCTTTTCTGCAAAGGGGACAAGACAACTGCACCGTATTTGAAGGGAGGATGGGTGGAGACATGTAAAATGAAATATGACATGAAAACATGTACATGAAAACTTGCAAAACCTCCAGTGTATCAAATACTTATTTTCCCCGCTGTATGTGATTAATGAGAATTGGACCTCTGGGTCCCCCACTGATCATGATAACATTGTACCCTTAAAGCAGCAGGCCAAGCATGTGCGTGCTGCGTTCCAGTCGTCCAGCTCTATAGAGCTTCTAGATGTACCCAAATACAGCTCTCAACTATTTCTGACAGTTCCATAGAGAATAACTGGAACTCCACTCCATGCAGAAAGGGGCACAGAACTATCATTCTCATGATTGACGGGGGTTCCTGTGGTTTGAAAACCCTTTAATAGCTTATTGTGTGCATGTTTGCATGAAGAATTGTCCTTTTACCATTTAAGCATGTTCTTTTCCTGAACAGCCCATGTCCTTGTATTCTGCTACTCCTTTTTTTTTTTTTTTTTTTTTCTTGTTTTGTTTGGTTGCTCGGGTGGGGATATTGCACATTACTAAACTACATGGTGTCTGGGAGCAATTTAGTGTGTGCGATATTTTCACAGTAGTGTATGCACATGGGCCTGCCTGTTACTTGCATCTTTTTTACTTTTGATGCTCTGCTCTTTCAACTAAGCAGGCCGCACCTGCTTAGTTGAAAGCACACATTATGGCGAATTTATCATTCCCCTTATGCCTTTTCTTGGCGTTAAAAAGCCTCAAAACTCTGCTTTATCAACTTTTTAAATGCCATTGCGATTTCTTTTAGTCGCAGCTAGCATTTTTACACCACATAGTTACATAGTTAATACGGTTGAAAAAAAGACATAAGTCCATCAAGTTCAACCAAGGGATAAGTGGGGACACGAATCCCAGAAGGAAGTGAAGCTCAGATTTTTACATGTTTTCATAAGCATTAAGGTCATTTACTTTTAAGAATTCATCTAAACCCTTTTTTAAAACTGTCCACTGTTCCTGCTGTGACCACGTCCTGAGACAGGGGACCAAGGCTCTGCCTAGGGAAGGCTGGGTGAAAACCTGGAAACCTCAGAAAATTATCGAAACACCACGGAAATGGACAGGAAACAGCAGGGGCAGCATGCATGGATGCCTCTGAGGCTGCCTAATCCCACCATTACCCCAAATTCTCCTAGTGGGGCATGTGTGGTATCGATTCTTCTCAGTTTAAAATCGTATATGTCCCCTATCTTGGGACCATATATTTCATGGATTTTTCGACCACGGAAAAGGAAAAAGAGCTTGCTCTGGCCAGGGGAGTGTCTTTTCTACTGCAGCTAAGGTGACGTGTCCATGCTCTGCCTATCACAGGTCAGGAGCCAATTAAAAGAGGAACCATAAAAAATCAGTATAATATCTAATACGTCCCCTATCCGGGTAAATTGTTTGGAGAGAGGGCCTGTAGGTGGGGGGCAGGCTGGGGGAAGGAGGTTGAGCTGGAAGAGCCAGAGGAGTGCCCCCTGGGCTAGCGTGTGTGGTGGTGACAACAGCCGGAAGTAGTTAGAATGACGACGCAGGACCCCAATTTAAAAATTTAGCATCAACCTGTACAGTCGTAAATTATGAGATTGATCAAGTGTGGTATGTCTTCTATGTATACTACTCAGTTTAATACCGTATATGGCAGCTATCCGGAAGAATAGTTTGGAGAGAGAGAAAGATAGGAAAAAGACGTAAATTGTTTGGAGAGAGGGCCTGTAGGTGGGTGGTAGGCTGGGGGGAAGTAGGTTGAGCTGGAAGAGCCAGAGGAGTGCCCCCTTGGCTAGCGTGTGTGGTGGTGACAACAGCCGGATGGAGTTCGAATGACGACGCAGGACCCCTACTTAAAAATTTAGCATCAACTGGTACAGTCGTAAATTATGAGCTTGATCAAGTGTGGCATGTGTTCTCTGTATTCTTCTCAGTTTAATACCGTATATGGCAGCTATCCGGAAAAATAGTTTGGAGAGAGAGAAAGATAGGAAAAAGATGTAAATTGTTTGGAGAGAGGGCCTGTAGGTGGACCTCCGGAAAAATTGTTTGGAGAGAGGGCCTGTTGGTGGACCTCCGGAAAAATTGTTTGGAGAGAGGGCCTGTAGGTGGACCTCCGGAAAAATTGTTTGGAGAGAGGGCCTGTAGGTGGACCTCCGGAAAAATTGTTTGGAGAGAGGGCCTGTAGGTGGACCTCCGGAAAAATTGTTTGGAGAGAGGGCCTGTAGGTGGACCTCCGGAAAAATTGTTTGGAGAGAGGGCCTGTAGGTGGACCTCCGGAAAAATTGTTTGGAGAGAGGGCCTGTAGGTGGACCTCCGGAAAAATTGTTTGGAGAGAGGGCCTGTAGGTGGACCTCTGGAAAAATTGTTTGAAGAGAGGGCCTGTAGGGGGCCCTCCTGAAAAATTGTGGTAAAAGAGTGCCAGTTGCACCTCTAAAAAATGGCGTTTTTTTGGTCAGCGTTCGGCAAAGACGACATGGAGGAGGAGTAGAGAAGAGGAATCGGATACATAAGTAATGTTAATCTTTAGCTGCTTTCCCCCGGAGGAGATTTGAATTCCGGTGAAATCCAGGCTTTGTTCATTTTAATAAGCGTCAGCTTGTCAGCGCTGTCAGTTGACAGGCGTTTATTCTTATCGGTGATGACGCCACCAGCTGCACTGAATACCCGCTCTGACAGCATGCTAGCGGCAGGGCAGGCCAGCACCTCCAAGGCATACAGCGCCAGTTCAGGCCACGTGTCCAGCTTTGAAACCCAGTAGTTGTATGGAGCAGAGTGATCGCTATGGACGTTGGTATGGTCAGCTAGGTACTCCCTTACCATCTTTCTGTACAGCTCCCCCCTACTCTGCTTAGACTGGGGACAGGTGACAGTGTCTTGCTGGGGTGACATAAAAGTGGCAAAGGCCTTGGAGAGCGTTCCCCTGCCAGTGCTGGACAAGCTGCCTGCTCGCCTCCTCTCCCTCGCTACTTGGCCCACAGAACCATGCCCTCTGCCGCTAGCGGCGTCAGATGGGAAGGATTGTTTCAGCTTGTGCACCAGGGCCTGTTGATATCTATTCACTCTCATACTCCTTTCCTCTGCAGGGATGAGAGTGGAAAGGTTCTGCTTGTACCGTGGGTCCAGGAGAGTGAACACCCAGTAATCGGTGTTTGAAAAAATGCTTCTAACGCGAGGGTCACTGGATAGGCAGCCTAACATGAAGTCTGCCATGTGCACCAGAGTCCCAACACGTAAGAATTCCCTCTCCTCACTGGCCTGACTCTCCATTTCCATTTCCTCCTCCTCCTCCTCCAAGTCCTCCTCTTCAGCCCATACACGCTCAAGAGTTAAGGACTGAGCACTGGTACCCTCTTCTGTCTCGCCGACATTCTCCTCCTCTTCCTCCTCATCCTCATCCCCCTCCTCCGATACGCGCTGAGAAACAGACCGGAGGGTGCTCTGGCTATCAAGCGACGTATCTTCCTCCACCGTCTCTTGTGACAAGCGCAAAGCATCCGACTTCATGCTGAGTAGTGAGTTTTTCAACAGGCAAAGCAGCTGAGGCTGATAATGGCGGCATCGCCGCTGACCATCTGTGTTGACTCCTCAAAGTTGGTCAACACCTGGCAGATATCAGACATCCACGTCCACTCCTCATTGTAGACTTGAGGAATCTGACTGATCTGACTACCAGTTCTGGTGGAAGTTGACATCTGGCAGTCTACAATCGCTCTGCGCTGCTGGTAAACTCTGGATAACATGTTTAATGTCGAATTCCATCTCGTGGGCACGTCGCACAACAGTCGGTGAGCGGGCAGTTGTAGGCGGCGCTGAGAGTGGCAGCATCTGTGGTGGACTTGCGGAAATGCGCACAGATGCGGCGCACCTTGGTGAGCAAATCAGACAGATTGGGGTATGTCTTGAGGAACCGCTGAACTATGAGATTGAACACGTGAGCCAGGCATGGCACATTTGTCAGTCTGCCAAGTTGCAGAGCTGCCACCAGGTTACGCCCGTTGTCACACAAAACCATGCCTGGCTTGAGGTTCAGCGGTGCCAGCCACGCATCGGTCTGCGCCGTGATGCCCTGTAGCAGCTCTTGGGCGGTGTGCTTTTTGTCACCTAAGCTCAGCAGTTTGAGCCCCGCCTGCTGGCGCTTACCCACAGCACTGCTGCTGCGCCTAGAGCTACCGACTGAAGGCGCCGTGCCCACGGATGGTAATTCGGAGGAGGAGGTGGAGGAAAAGGAGGGGTCGGAGGAGGAGGCATAGTACGTCTGAGAGACCGTGACCGAGGTAGGCCCCGCAATCCTCGGTGTGGGCAGTACATGAGCGGCCCCAGGGTCAGTCTCGGTCCCAGCCTCCACCAAGTTAACCCAATGTGCCGTCAGTGAGATATAGTGTCCCTGCCCGGCATTGGTCGTTGGTCAGGGCACGGATGATGTTCTCTGACACGTGCTGGTGTAGGGCTGGGACGGCACATCGGGAAAAATAGTGGCGGCTGGGGACCGAATACTGAGGGGCAGCCACCGCCATGAGATTGCGAAAGGCCTCGGTCTCTACCAGCCTATAGGGCAGCATCTCCAGGCTTAGCAATTTGGAGATGTGGACGTTGAGGGCTTGGGCATGTGGGTGGGTGGAACTGTATTTCCTCTTGCGCTCCAGCGTCTGCTGTAAAGACAGCTGAACGCTGCGCTGGGACACATTGGTGGACACTGTGGAGAATCGTGGAGCCGAAGGTGTGGTTTTCCGGCGGGAGGCGCTCGTGCCAGGGTCCTGGGCAGGGGGTTGACTAGCAGAGGCAGCGAGTGACACAGGGGAAGGAGCAGTGGTGTGACCCGCAAGAGGTGGTGAACGGCCTTGGTTCCATTGAGTGGGGTGTTTAGCACTCATATGCCTGCGCATGCTGGTGGTGGTTAGACTAGTAGTGGTGGCACCCCTGCTGATCCTGGTGTGGCACAGGTTGCACACCACAGTCCGTCGGTCATCCTCACTTTCTTTAAAGAACCTCCAGACTTGCGAACATCTAGGCCTCGCCACGGGAGCTTCACTACGTGAAACAGTTGCTGCTAATGCACCAGCTCTGGCCCTGCTTCTCCCTCTGGCCACACCACTGCCTCTTCCAACCTGTTCTGGTGCAGCACTCGCCTCCGCCTCAGAAGCACTGTCTTCACTCGGCTTATCAACCCAGCTTGGGTCAGTCACCTCGTCATCCTCCGATTCCTCAGTCTGCACCCCTCTCGGACTTCCTGCCCTGACAACAACTTCACCACTGTCTGACAACCGTGTCTCCTCATCGTCCGACACCTCTTTACAAACTTCTTTCACTAAGTCAACATTGTCATCATCATCATCACCCACAGACTGCGACAGTTGGAAAACTTGGGCATCGGGAACGAGGTCAGCAGCAACCTGAGAAGTGGTTTGTGACTCTGGGAAGGGTCCAGAAAACAGTTCCTGAGAGTATGCCAGATCGCATTCCAAATTTTCCTGGTAGGGGGCAGACTGGGGGGGAAGGAGGTTGAGGTGGAGGAGCCAGAGGAGTGCTCCCTTGGGTAACGTGGGTGGACTGCGTGGAAGACTGACTGGTTGACAAATTACTTGAAGCATTGTCCGCAATCCACGACATCAGCTGTTCGCACTGTTGTGGTTTCAACAGTCCTCTACCACGTGTCCCTGTAAGTTGAGACATGAAGCTAGGGAGTGTAGCTCTGCGGCGTTCCCCTGCTCCCTCATCAGCAGGTACTGTCTCACCCTGCCCAGGACCACGGCCTCTGCCCCCTGCAGTAATTGAATGCCCATGCCCTCGTCCTCGACCCTTAGCCCTGGGGTTCAACATTTTCTGTATATAAGTGTATTATATAAAAAAAAATAAAATAAATGGGCCTGCTGTACTGAAACCCACAAACTTGTTCAGTCTGGTTTAATTAAGTGACGTACAGAATGTTTCAACTGGACACAAAATACGGATTGTAGTGAGTGGACAGCTGAACTGTGACACACAGAATGGTTCCACGCAGCTGTGTGAAATGGATTCGTATCACTAAAAGTACAGCTAAAACAACACAGAACTATTTTTTTTATATATATATATTTTTTAATATTTTTTCTTTTTTTAGTTTTGTTTTTTTTGGAACGTGACGTGCAGAAACTATCGTAGAGCTAACTCACACCCTGCTGACGGTGGCTATTTTGACTGCAAACCAGACAAATGTCGCACAGAGATTTTTGTGATCAAGCTATATACGTGAGAGCAAAAGACCTTGTTGGATTAAGTGACATACAGAAAGTGTCACCTGGACAGAAAATACGGATTGTAGTGAGTGGACAGCTGAACTGTGACACACAGAATGGTTCCACGCAGCTGTGTGAAATGGATTCGTATCACTGAGCTAAAACAACAAAGAAACTATTTTTTTTATATTTTTTTTTTAGTTTTGTTTTTTTTTGGAACGTGACGTGCAGAAACTATCGTAGACCTAGCTCCCACCCTGCTGATGGTGGCTATTTTGACTGCGACCCAGACAAATGTCGCACATAGATTTTTGTGATCTAGCTGTATACGTGAGAACCACCAAAAAGCCTCTGTGGCACAAAGAACAAATTCTCAGCCACAGGTATGGACAGTAATATAAACACAAAATCACCAAAACATGCACATGCTGTCCACTCGAAAAAATAATCATAAATATACTTTATTAGTAGCAATAAAAAGATAACAAGCAATGGTACATATATTGGAAATCAGGGAGCAGTGGTAAAGAGGAAAAATTAGAGAGCGGGGATCACGTTGTGCGGCAAAATGACCTCTATAAAAGTATAACATAGGGCAACCCAAGGCTACATACAAACAGGTAACATAAGGTATACATATAGCCTAAACCTGAAAAAAGGTTACATACATTGCATAAAGGTCCTAAACAAAGTAACAGACACTAAAACATATGTGGCTATAAGAAACCCTAAATAGCATAATCTGCGGAGCAGTAGCATTAGATAGAGTATATGCAGTCATGAGTTACCAAAACAAAGAAGCTGCCAGGAAAGAGGTGAGATGCCGCACAACCGCGTCCCAGTCCCAACGCCGTTTCGCCACTCAGGCTTCTTCCGGGGGATGGAGAACACACTATAACCACATCACCTTATATCACAGCCTCACAGCTGTAAAGACTTGAAATCATTAAAACAATTCAACAGGGACCAATCCGAAAGTGCGGGGATACTACCAACCTATCACAAGTAATCAAACACACCTCCCACCTAAGGCACGCCTGCCCAAGTCCGCCGGATATCCTTCTCAGAAATGGACCAGAATGGCACGCATCACATCGCGCAAAATACAAACAATTCCGCGTGTCAAGGTGGAACGCGGAACAGCGAGCACAGACATGCGCACTGTCGTGTGCTCAACACTGGAACACACCAGCCCTGCCACGGCCGCGATTGTGTGCCATAATAGAACATAGAACTTACGGTAACAGCAATAGATGGAATCTCTCAATGGAACACCTGTGTCATCATAATACAAGCTCAACGTAATATTACCTCAATATATCTATAACCCAATGAGTGCAAAAGTAAAATGTGATTAAAGTAAAAAAGTGCATGATAAAGTGCGAAAGTGCCGAAAATATATGTGAGAGCAAAAGACCTTGTTGGATTAAGTGACGTACAGAAAGTGTCACCTGGACAGAAAATACGGATTGTAGTGAGTGGACAGCTGAACTGTGACACACAGAATGGTTCCACGCAGCTGTGTGAAATGGATTTGTATCACTGAGATATAACAATAAAAAAAAAGGGTTATATATGGCGATAGCTGCACTACTAGTGCTAGCCAGCGAAGCCAGGAGACAAAAAAAAAATGTCTTGTAGCCCTTAGAAGGGCTGTTGGGTTCTTTTGAGATCACTCCTGCCTAACAAAGAACTAAATGCAGGCCCTAACACTCTCCCTGAAACGCAGCAGCTCTATCCCTAACGACATCCAGACAGCATCTGAGCCGAGCACCGCGGGCAGTCACTAGTATATTCCAGGGTCACCTGATCAGGCCAGCCAACCCCTGCTATCAACATGTAAGGGCCCCATGTGATGCTGGGTGTACCGCAGAGTCTCCTGGCTTGTGATTGGCTGAGTTTATAGGCGCCAAAAATGCACAATGCGAAAGATGCCATTTCCTCGAGCATGGCGAGATACTCGTCCGAGCAGCGAGCACTTACGAGTACCGTAATACTCGAACGAGCACCAAGCTCGGACGAGTATGCTCGCTCATCTCTAGTTATCACTTATATTATTTGGCTTGGGCCATATCTACAGTTAGCCAATTGAGTATATTAATGGATGTACTAACAGCCCGATCACCACAGATGTCTGCTCCTTTCTGTTCTTTTGTATATAAAGAGTTAAAAAAAACATTTAATAACTCTGCCTTTTCCTTATCTTCAGTGACTAACCCCCTTTACCATTATTTAGGAGACCTACCTGCTCAGGCCTTGGTTTTTTAGAATTTATATACAGATGCGTCCACACTTAACTTACCACTCTGAGTTTGGAGATGTCAGTTTTGTCCTGACAGCCAATCAACATGATATCGTGAGATTGTAACTAAACTCTAAAAAACTGCAATACACATCACAACCACTGGGCGGTGAGTGCTCCACATTTAGCTGATTGCTCAGCTGCTTTTTCTTTTGTTTAGAGTAGCTGGCCTCGGATGTGAGATATTTATCGGCAGACCAAGCTAAATGTGGTGAGATCTATTGAGAATATTTATTGTGCTAAAATCAAACACATGAGAAAAAAGGAAAACTAAATAGAGTATCCAAACATTGTGTGTTACCGCCAGCTGGACTGTGTATCTAATCCTATCTTAAGTAATACTGTCTACAGAGTCGTGTATCTAAGCCTATTATGTGTGATACTGTCTGCTTAGCAGTGTATCTAATCATGTCATGTGTGATACTGTCTACAGTGTCGTGCATCTAATCCTATCATGTGTGATACTGTCTGAAGAGTTGTGTATCTAATCCTATCATGTGTGATACTCTCTGAAGAGTTGTGTATCTAATCCTGTCATGTGTGATACTGTCTGCTTACCACTGTATCTAATCCTATCATATGTTATACGGTCTTCAGGATCGTGTATCTAATCCTATCCTGTGTGATACTGTCTGTAGAGCTGTGTATCTAATCCTATCATATGTAATACTGTCTGCAGAGTTGTGTATCTAATCCTAACCTGTGTGAAACTATCTGCTAAGCTGCATATCTAATCCTTTTATGTGTGATACTGTCTGCTGAGCTGTGTATCTAATCCGATCATATGTAATACTGTCTGCAGAGTTGTGTATCTAAGCCTATCATGTGTGATACTGTCTGCTTAGCTGCGTATCTAATCCTACCTTGTCTGACACTGTCTGCTGAGCTGTGTATCTAATCCTACTTTGTGTGATACTGTCTGCTTAGATGCATATCTAATCCCACCGTGTGTGATGCTGTCTGCTGAGCTGTGTATCTAATCCTATTAGGTGTGATACAGTCTGCTGAGCTGTGTATCTAATCCTATTCTGGGCGACAGCGTCTGCTAAGCTGTGTATCTAATCCTATCATGTGTGATACAGTTTGCAGAGTTGTGTATCTAATCCTATCATGTGTAATACTGTTTACAGAGTTGTGTATCCAATCCTATCATGTGTGATACTATCTGCAGAGTTGCGTATCTAAGCCTATTGTGTACGATACTGTCTGCTTAGTTGTGTATCTAATCCTATCATGTGTGATACTGTCTGCTAAGATGGGTATCTAATCCTATCATGTGTGATACTGTCTGCTGAACTGTGTATCTAATCCTATTCTGGGCGACAGCGTCTGCTATGCTGTGTATCTAATCCTATCATGTGTGGTACAGTTTGCAGAGTTGTGTATCTAATCCTATCATGTGTGATATTGTCTGTCTAGCTGTGCATCTAATCCTATCATATGTAATACTGTCTGCAGAGTTGTATATCTAATCCTAACCTGTGTGAAACTATCTGCTAAGGGGTTGTTCACATATCAGTTATTTGATCAGTTATTTCCATCAGTTATTGTTAGCCAAAGCCAAGTGCGGGTCAAAAACACCAAACAGGTGCAGATCTTTTCATTATACCTGATCTCTGTTTAGTGTCCACTCCTGGTTTTGGCTGACAATAACTGATGGAAATAACTGATCAAATAACTGATATGTGAACAACCCCTAAGCTGCATATCTAATCCTATTATGTGTGATACTGTCTGCTGAGCTGTGTATCTAATCCTATCCTATGTGATACTGTCTGAAGAGTTGTGTATCTAACCCTAATTATAGGATTAGATACACAGATATGCAGACAGTATCACACAAGATAAGATTAGATACCCATTTTAGCAGACAGTATCACACAAGATAGGATTAGATACCCATTTTAGCAGACAGTATCACACATGATAGGATTAGATACACAACTAAGCAGGCAGTATCGTACACAATAGACTTAGATACGCAACTCTGAAGATAGTATCACACATGATAGGATTGGATACACAACTCTGCAAACAGTATCACACATGATAGGATTAGATACACAACTCTGCAAACTGTATCACACATGATAGGATTAGATACACAGCTTAGCAGACGCTGTCGCCCAGAGTAGGATTAGATACACAGTTCAGCAGACAGTATCACATATGATAGGATTAGATACACAACTCTGCAAACTGTATCACACATGATAGGATTAGATACACAGTTCAGCAGACAGTATCACACATGATAGGATTGGATACACAACTCTGCAAACAGTATCAACAC